>PVJN01040693.1:0-19132 GCA_004026805.1 Lasiurus borealis
TCTGAATTCCGATCATAGGAAGCTATTGTATTTTTTATTTTATCCCCATCTAGTGTTTTTACAGATATGAAACATATTATTGGAGGGCTTTAAAGCTTCTGTTTTCTCTTCCCACCCTGTGATAAAAGCACATATATTTAATGTGCTTGAACTAGTGTGAATGAGAGTGGTGCCTTAAAACAAACTTGTGAGCACTAGCTGGTTTGGCTCAGTGTATAGAGCATCGGCTGTGCACCTAAGAGTCCCAGGTTTGAAACTAGTCAAGGGCATCTAGCTTGGTTTTAGGCTTTGCGGGCCATGTCTGTTTCTTTCCCTCCCTTCCATTCTCTAAAAATCAATGGGAAAAATATCCTCAGGTGAGGATTAGCAACAGAAAGAGAAAGAGAGGGAGAGAGAGAAAGGAAAGGAGGAAGGAAGGAAGGAAGGAAAGAAAGAAGGAAGAAAATATCTTTAGGATTTAAAAAAAAACAAAAACACTGCAAAATAGTTATAGTATAGACCAATGGTCGGCAAACTCATTAGTTAACAGAGCCAAATATCAGCAGTACAATGATTGAAATTTCTTTTGAGAGCCAAATTTTTAAAACTTAAACTTCTTCTAACGCCACTTCTTCAAAATAGACTTGTCCAGGCTATGGTATTTTGTGGAAGAGCCATACTCAAAGGACCAAAGAGCCACATGTGGCTCGCAAGCCACAGTTTGCCGATCACTGGTATAGACTGAAATATTGGTGCTGGAGTCTCCTATTGCCAAAGAAACTGAGGAGCGTTTTTTAAACTTGTAGGGAGGAAAATGGATTGTTTTCTCTGAAACTGAGTGAGTGAGAAAAGAGAAAATTTTCAGAAGAGGAATGTTGAAATATAGACACCTAGAGTCCTTCATCTAACTTTAACATTTCAGTTGTAAGCAGATCTTGCTGGAAAGGCCCTGTGTCTTGTTAGATTGCCTTAGGTGTTGCTACAAAACTAAAGAAAGTTGGGCATCTTTTCTCAGCTTTTGTTTTCAGCATTTTTACATGTGTTAACTGTAACCAGTAAGCTAACCTGGAACTCTCAGTTTGTTGTTAATCTTCACCTGATAGTTGGGTCCATAAATATCTTTTACAAAAGAAATCCATACTCAAATCAACAGAAAAACAAGTTTACAGATTCAAGACATGGTAAAGTCAATTGATTTTTAGAGGGGAAGGGAGAGGGTTGGGAGGGAGGAAAGGAGAGAGAGAGAAACATTGATGTGAGAGACATATTGATTGGTTGCCTCCTGAACTCACCCTGACCCCTACTGGGCCAGGGAACGAACCTGCAACCCAAGTATATGCCCTTGACCAGAATTGAACCCTCAATCCTCCTGTGCAAGGGTTGACGCTCTAACCACTGAGTACACTGGCCAGGGCAGGAAACCTCAGTTTTAAAAAGGTGCAAGTGGTCGTGTATGCCTTGGTAGCCTGCTTCAATTGACTACCGACAAATGGCAAATATGGGAATGTCCCATCATGGCCTCTTTATGGAATTCCTGAAAGCCTGTGGCTAGAGTGTAGCCAGCCAGTTGTCGGTAGGAGCTAGGTGTGGTTTCAAGGACACCTAGTGCAGTTACGGAACAATTAATCAGCTTGCTTCCTGTTTCCTGTCAATGTTGGAGGTGTGTTTCTGACCTGGGTTTGGTCCATGACCCAGGTGTTGGCTGGTGGTGTAGCTTTTTTGTATTGTCTAGTTGATCCTCACAGTGTCCTGGAAAGTGTGTGGAGCAGATGATGATGTACCTATTTTGTGGATGAGCCCTGAGCCCCCGGGATGTTTGGTGATCTTCCCTGGCCTTGGGGCTTAGGGTGTGCAATAGAGTAGCTTAACTTGTCAGATGTCCTCGCCTGCTCCCAGACACGTGTCTCCATGTTGCTGCTGCCTTTCCTCATTGCATTCCTTCCCTGAGTAGAGTGATAGAATGTCCATTTAGATTCTTAGGGGATCATAGTGCTCTTAGGGGACAGAACCGAAAGGTGCTTAGTGCTCACTGGGGCCAGACAAGTGTGGCATGCTCTGACTGGGCTTGATTGACTTACCATGTCATTGAATCTGTAAACTTGTTTTTCTGTTGATTTGAATATGGGCTTCTTTTGTAAAAGATATTTATGGACCCAATTGTCAGTGTCATTATTTTCAGAACGGCCTTTGTTCTGCAATATCTTTTGTAGAAAAACATCCTCTGCACACTAAGCTCATCAAATTAGAAAGGTTTCATTTTAAGGGTTCATAGAAAATTTAATCAGCCCTACTGTGTGCTAGGCCCATGCTAGGTGCAGGGAGAACAAAGGTCAAGCCAGCACAGGCCAGCCTTGCCCTCAGGGAGCCTGTGGCCTACTGAGTAGAGAGTGGACTGAAAGACTCTGTAAGAGGAGGCAGAAACTGGGCACGGTCTTGAGGGACAAGTAAGAGCTTCCCAGCAGGTGAGAACTTTTAGACCTAAAACGAGTTAGGTCGGTAACTAGCTTGATGTGAGATTTCTAGGCTTTCTTAGTACAGTACTCCCCAAATATAAGACAGAGTGGAGAAGGAACTGTGTCTGAGCTAAGAGCCCAGCACAGACTGATGGGATTCAGATAATTTTTGCTGAGTCACCAGAGCTGAGAACCCCAGGAGCAAGTCTGGTGGGGTGAGGAGACATCAGAGCCCTGCCAGTGGTGCCAGGCGATAAGGGCATCTGGGTTGATCGTGTTAGGAAGCCAAGGAGGCCCTCCAGCTGAGGGTCCCTGGGGAAATGACTTAGTCAGAGTTTGTGGATCTTTGGGTGTCCACAGCAGTGAATGATGACACATGGAGGGTGTGGCTGACCAGGCTGACAGATGCTCCAGGGTGACCCTCAAAATAGATTGTAACATCATCCCAGCGGTGGTGGCCTTCTGACACGTGATGGGTGGCTCTACTCAAGAACAGCAAGCCTGGGCGAGAGCACTGGGTAGAGGTGTGGGGCTCTCCTCTGGAGCTGGTGCCTAGGCCTGAGAAGGGCCTCTGGCCACAGCCGGGCTGCCTCTGCTCGCACTTGCAGCTGATTTCCTTTGACCAGGCAGCAGTGCATTCATCCCCTAATTCTACACATCACAGCGAGGCACCCATTGTTTTGTTCCAGTCCGTGGCCTGGGCCCCAGGAGCACAGGCATGAGGTCTGTCTAGAGAGGAGGCAGATGTGTCTGTAAACTGGAACTCACCAAGTGGTGTGGACAAGGCCAGTCAAGGTGTTTTACACCTAGAGGTGTCACAGAGGTTGTACTCCTTTTGTACCTGAGAGTTTGGGGAAAGCTTCATTGAAGAGGTGAGGATTCTACATCGGGAAGGAAGAGTTAGAGGGTGCCATGAACAAGTGAGAAGGGGTATTTCAGGCAGAAAGAACACTGCATAAAAAGATGTGGAACGCAGAACATGCGCAGGAAGGGGCCAGGTCAGAAATGCCTTCTGTGCTGTGGCCAAGGAGCATGGGCTTTATCCTGAGAGCAGTAGCAGGGTGTGAGGACTTGGGATTGGGGAGAAGAGACTCTTCTGGTTGGGTTACCCAAGCCTCTCTGGCTGAGAGCCCTGTCCAGTGGTGGGCCAGTGACTTTAGGTTCCTTGACTTCATGCCTGGTTTTCCCTCAGCAGTTGTCTTTTTTCTTTTTTGGCCGGCATTTATTTTGCATGGTGAGCTGCAGATGTGGGATGTTGAAGACTCATAGCTAGAGAGGCTTCTCAGAGGTGAAAGGACTTCATGTACAGCTGTTTACTGGTATTTTGGTTTTACTAAGACAACAATGAAGACAACGCTGTCTATGATTTTCCATGGAGACCTAGAGAACTCCTCATTCAATGAAGATCTCACCTGCCACATTTATGGTCTGGAGAGCCACTTCAGCTCAGGTCCTCTTGCTTATGTCTGGTCTCTCTTACCCATTGTCCAGTGCTGTTGAGAAGTTTGGCACTAATTCGTGGACCTGTCTGCCCAGAAAAGTAAGTGCTGTCATTGCCTAAGGCAGGTACAGGTGGCAATTGTGCCCTGTTCTCCCTGACTGCCCCTTACCACTTATGGCATCATGTACAGAGCCGAGCTTTGGGCTGTTTCGCTCCCTAGAAACACATTGCCCTTGTTCTGGAGACATGGAGTATTTGGGCTCTGGAGCATCGTGGAGTATTTTGTTGCTTGTGTTGGGGGTTAAAACCCGGTCTATTTGGACATGGGGTGAGAGGTCTGGAGTCCATGTGATGTCCACTTTTCTGGTAGGATCTGATCCTGCTTAGTGCAGATCTGGGCCCCCCTGGGACCTCCCTGCCCAATATGTGTCATCACCTGGTTCAACTGTAAGCTGAGAGTGGGGAGTGTGGCTTCTTTCTTTGTACCTGGGGACTTTTCTTGGTCAAGGATTAGTATAGAGAAATTTCTAAACTTCACTCCATAATGTACCTTCCCCTTCCTGCCTCCATTTTGTTTTAGTGTATATGTTTTCTGAAACGTTTGGTCTTTTCTTAAGATGGGTCGTCACGTAAGGGAGATTCTCTATTAGAGCGGAAGTGGGACCTGGAGCATAGGGGGATAGACTCAGTAGCTCTGCATGGCAGGCACAGTGAGCCACCCTGTCCTGGGGCCATTGGGAAGGAATCAAGGGCCCCAGAGTAGTTCTTTGTAGTCAGGGGTCAAGCTGGAAAAGAGGGACTGATCCCTGGGAAAGAGATGGATAGCATGGTATCTAAATGCAAGGCTGTCCTATGCCTCTTCAGAAATTCTGTCCAAAATTCACATAAAATATTGTAGCTCAGGATCCTCAGTATTTGGTTGTCATTGAAATGTAAGGTCATGGCTCTATTGCTAGAAATGAGGCTGCAGGACTTAGTGGTGGAACATAGGCCAGTTCATTTGTCATGAAAGGGCTGGAAAAAGATGCTCTGGACAGTGAAGGGAAGTAGGGGAGGGACTGGGTAAGGCTCTTGTACCCCTCTTAAAGGCTCTCTTCCTCTCCTGCTCTTGGACCCTAGAGGTGGCCTGGGATGCCATGAAGTTTAAGTTCTGGATGGCAGGTGCGGCTCAGATACATCCCCTGCCCCTCAGCTTTCATGGCAAATGTTGCTGAAACAGCATCCATTCTTGTCCAGATAAGAGCCCCAGAAGTTTTTTTTCATTGCACAGTGCAGTAGGCAGCTGCTATTTTTTGGTTAGAGTTTCATATTGAGATAAAACCCATTTCCTCAGGGTGAGGGCAGTTGGAAGATGAGAAGAGGTGGAGAGAGGAGAAGGGCCGTTGTGCCCAGATGGTCTGAGGGCCCACCTTGTGGCCCAGCTTGTGTCTTCTAAAGGACATTGTTGAGGTGGAGCTGAACTAAAAGCAGTGAAGCCGAGGGTATGGTTTGTTGAGTAAACCTGGTTATAACCCAGTTTATAAAATAACTAGTAGCCCTGCACACAAATCCGTGCGCCAGTAGCTCTCTGCAGGGCCTGGCCACTCTGTGCCTGCTGCCCAGAGGCTCTCCGTGGTCCAGAGGCCCATCCACGGCCAGGGTGGAACTCTTGCCTCGCCGCTGTGGTGACAAAGCAAGCATTCCACCAGGCTGCTCAAGCTGCCCACTCTCAGGGGTCGCCGCCCCCGACACCCCTGATGTACTATGATGGGGCTGAGGGGACTGGGCGCCGCCATCTTTGTGACAGAGTGGTGTTAATTTGCATATTACCATTTTATTAGATAGGATGTGTCTGAAATTGGCATGGGATATTTTATAGATTGCTCTTACTAACTTTTTTTTAAAAAATATATTTTATTGGTTTGTTACAGAGAGGAAGGAAGAGGGATAGGAAGTTAGAAACATTGATGGGAGAGAAACATCGATCAGCTGCCTCCCACACACTTCCTACTGAGGATGTGCCTGCAACCAAGGTACATGCCCTTGACTGGAACCGAACTTAGGACCCTTCAGTTCACAGGCTGATGCTCTATCCACTAAGCCAAACCAGTTAGGGTTCTCTTACTAATTTTTGTGCTAGGAGTTTATCAGTAGTTATAGTTGCTTTAAAAATATTTTTTTAATCCTCACCCAGAGATATTTAAAAAAAATAAAAATCAGTGTTTATTGATTTCAGAGAGAAAGAGAGAGGGAGAAACATCAATGTTGAGAGAATCATTGATCGGTTATCTTCTGCACACCCTACACTGGGTACTGAGCCCAAAACCTGGGCCTGTCCCCTGACTAGGAATTGAACCCTGACCTCCTGGTTCATAGGTCTATGCTCAACTACTGAGCCATGCTGGCTGGGCCCAAGGATAGTTTTTCCATTAATTTGTAGAACGGAAGGGAGGAAGTGGGGGAGGGAGAGAGGAAGAAACATGAACACGAGAGAGACACTTCAATTGGTTGCCTCCCCTCTTGCACCCTGACTGGGCTGAGAATCCAAGTTACAACTGGGCTACCTGTTTTTGACCAGAATTGAACCCATGACCCTTTGGTATGCAGGTTGATGCTCTAAACTCTGATCCAAAACGGCCAGGGAGAGTTGCTTGTTTGTTTTTAACCAAAATGCATTTTAATTTTATCTATAGATTATTTTTTTAATTATAAAAGAATACACAGGATCTTTCAACACCTGATATAGTTACATTAAAATGGACAACAGGAGGGGAGGGAGGTTTAGACAAATATAGGTGATTGCCATTATGTATGTTGTATCATTTAAGGCCAGTGCAGAAAACAGAAACCTTTTCAGGTATTTTAAGTGGAAAATGATTTAATATATGGAATTTGATGTTTTCAGAATCATTGGAATAGAATTTCCATGTAATGGTGGGCTAGGTTACTTGAATAAGACCCTCTGCTGAAAATAATGAAAGGTGTTAAGTTACACATCAGCAAACTCAAAGCCAATTTCTGGATGAAGACCTGTAACTAGAGAGTTAAGGGTAATGTCTGAGTAGCTAAGAGCATTTACCATATCCACACTCAGCTATGCGCCAGCTCTGTAATTACACAGAGCCAGAGAGGTAGAAGATAGAGACCAGAGCTTACTAGAAATGGGATCTGGTGGCAACCCTTTCACAGTCAGCTGGTGTGCCAGCTGGCTATACCCTCTGGTTAAGGCCAATATATTTGGCTTTTGAATGTGGCAGCCTCTGGAAAGTCAAGGATTGGTACTTGAGATTATTCTGTCTGCCTTTTAGGGAAGGAACCAGAACCCAGGGTATGTGAGTAACCTGCCTATGGCCACCCAAGAAGGCTGTTCTGTTCCTTTCTGTCTGTGGACTCCTGGGTGTTTTGATGGTGCTGGTGACATGGATGCATGAGTTCTCCGGACCCACATTCAGAACCTTCTTTCCTGGAAAGCATATCCTGACTCAGAGCCCCTTTGCCTTTAGGTCTCTTTTTCCTTGGATGGAGCTCGTTCTGAGTTCATTCATCTCTGTAATGCCGTTCCTCTCTTTGTGGGCCTGCTACCTTTGGTGGATGGGACGATGCTCTGACCAACTGAGCCACTTGGGATTTCTTTTTTCTGGACCTGATGTGAGGCCAGAGTTGGGCTTTGTGGGTTACTGGGTGACTTTCTGGCAGAGGGTTAGGGTCGGGGTGGCTGCTGGAGGAGCAGCTTGCACACAGTAGCCAGTGTCATGGACTGTGGCTTTAAGCAGCTTCATCAGACTATGAAATAAAATCCCCAGCACCAAATAGCCCTCATTTCAAACTTAAATATCAGTTGGTGTTTTTCCTGAAATGTCTCTCAGGTACCATTTTGTAACCATTGAGATCTCTGTTGCGAAGCTGTTGATTTCTTTATCTGGGGCAGGTTCTGATAGGAACATGATTGCCAGCTTGCTGAGCTGTGGCTAAGGTGTTAGATGTCAAGATGAAGCTATCAGGTGAGATTCCAGTAGCTCCTTGGGAGTCTGGGACAGCAGGCAGGGGCATTGGTGACTGGCCTTTCACCAGAGAATGGCAGTGGAGCAGGTACTTTCCTGAAACCCCCAAAAGCCACCAGCCCTCAGGGTGAAGAGCTTGGTGCTTATCTCCTCTCTGTCACTACCACCGGGGCTCCGTGGGCCTGGATACATCCAGTTGGTAGAGCTTAAATGAAAAATTATTATATCCCGTAGTAATTGGTTCATATACCTTATGCAACATTTATTAAAAGTGCCTATGAACTTGCCAGCCCATAAAATCCACCTTCCCTCTAAGAAATTGATAGAAAATAAAAGGAGCTAGGTCTTTTTTCACTCGTGTTTTCCACTCTTGTCAATTGCTGTGTACTTGTAGTGATGACTTCATTTATTTTTAATTGATTTCAGAGAGAGGAAAGGAGAGAGATGAGAGAAAACATCAATCAGTTGCCTCCACACATGCTCCAACTGGGGATCGAACTTGCCACCTTTTAGTGTATGGGACAATACTCTAACCAACTGAGCCACATGCTGGTCCCAACGTTAGGCCAAAATAGTCTGATGCTTTCCACTGTGCTCTGTGCCAAGCCCTACTTGTCTTATCTGGTAAGCCAGATGAGGTTCATGCTGGCATACAGAGCTAAAGGGGTGCTCTTAGTGACTCTTTGTGTGTGTATGTATGTATGGTAAACTGTATGTAGCATAAAATATGCTATTGTAACCATTTTTATTATTTATTTATTTAAAAAATATATTTTATTGATTTTTTACAGAGAGGAAGGGAGAGGGATAGAGAGTTAGAAACATCGATGAGAGAGACACATCCATCAGCCGCCTCCTGCATGCCCCCTACTGGGGATGTGCCCGCAACCAACATACATGCCCTTGACCAAAATCAAATCTGGGACCTTTCTGTCCGCAGGCTGACGCTCTATCCACTGAGCCAAACCAGTTTCGGCTGTAACCATTTTTAAGTGGTTCATTCAGTGATATTAATTACATTCACAATGTTGTGCAACCATCACCACTATCTATTTCCAAAACTTTTCCATCACCCCAAACACAAACTCTGTACTCATTAAGCAATAACTCCCCATTCTCCTCCTCACAGCCCCTGGTAACCTTTTATTTACTTTCGGTCTCTGAATTTGCTTGTATAATTCATATAAGTGGAATCAAACAATATTTGTCCTTTTATATCTGACTTTTCATTTCACTTAGCATAAGGTTTTCAGGGTTTATTGATATTGTGTCTTGTATCAGAATTTCATTCTTTTTTATGGCAGTACTAAAGGTTTGGTGCTTAAATTCATGCACTGGAGTGGGGGTCCCTCAGCCCGGCCTGTCCACTCTCATAGTCTGGGAGCCCTCAGGGGCAGGAGGTGACCCGGTGATCAGGGGAAGGTGATGCCCCCATCACACCTCTGCTGCTGCCACTGCTGGCAGCGCAAGCCTTGGCTGGCCCTGGTTCCCTGAGCCTCGGGTGGCCCTGGGCAGCTGGGGGGCTGAGGGGACTGGGCAACTCCAGAGGCAGGTGCATGGAGTGGCCGGACCCTCCTGGGGGTGGGCCTAGTCTTGCCATGAGCCTGCTGCCCCAGCAGGGCTGAGGGGACTGGGTGCTGCCATCTTTGTGAATGTGATGGTCAATTAGCATATTCCCTCTTTATTAGATAGGATGTTAACACCACATTTTGTTCATCCATTCATCTATTGATGGACATGGAGTGAGAGGTCTGGAGTCCATGTGATGTCCACTTTTCTGGTAGGATCTGATCCTGCTTAGTGCAGATCTAGGCCTCCCTGGGACCTCCCTGCCCAATATGTGTCATCATCTGGTTTCAACGGTAAGCTGAGAGTGGGGAGTGTGGCTTCTTTCTTTGGATATAGCACATTTGCAAGAACACACAGACATTCTGCCAAGAATTGAAGTCTCTAGTTCAGAGCTGAGAAGGAGCTTAGGAGCCAATTATTCCAATCTTTCTTCTTCTGATAAGGAACCTGAGATATGGAGTGAAATCCAAGATCCACAATACTGAATTAGGCTGGAGTGTCTAAGGCCAGGCTTCAGCATCTGGGGTGTCTCCAGACTCCTGCTGTTAAGTATTGCTGTCACTTTAAAAATCTTCAGGCCAAGACCGGTTTGGCTCAGTGGATAGAGTGTCGGCTTGCGGACTGAAAGGTCCCAGGTTTGATTCCGGTTGTGGGCATGTACCTTGCTTGCAGGCACCTCACTGTGGGGCGTGCAGGAGGTGGCTGATCGATGTCTCTCTCTCATCCATGTTTCTGACTTTCTATCTCTCTCTTCCTTCCTCTCTGTAAAAAAAATCAATAAAATATATTTTAAAACTTCAGATGCTTCTCTTCAGGGGGCAGGAAGGGAATGCCAGAAGGACTGGATGGGGAATTACAGCAAAGCGGTGGTCTCTTCTCCCTGTGCCTTGTTCTGTGTATCTGGAGGGTGTGCGAGTCCAGAGGTCCAGTTTCTAAGATCCTGTCCTCTGCCCATCACTAGGCCCGTCTGGGTTGTGAAAGAATCTCTCGTCAGTCGGAGCTATGTTAATCCTGAGTCATTGCAGCAGGATCCCCTGGGTGGGATGCTCCAGATGCCACGTGAACTGCAGCGCCAGCTCCTCCCCGGAGCAGGGGTTTTGACCATTTCCTGCGGCTCACTCTTCTGCCCTCTTATCCAAGATCAGGGAACTGGGTGTACTGAGGAGCTGACCGTGAAGGCCAGGTGCCCCAGTGTAGCCCTTTGGCTCTGAAATGGGCGAGAGCCCACAACCTCAGCATGCAGCCATCAGCTGACTTTTGAAATGATTTTTCTATGACTAACAAAGTAATTGGTTTTAATTGTAGAAAATCTGTAAAACCAAAGAGGAAAAAAAAAGAAGAATCCAAGCTGACAAGTGTGCTCACATTTCTCCACATGACTGCAGTGGTTTCAGCCGTCAGTTGCTTTTGTGGGAGAGTCAGCAGAGGGGTGGAGGGGAGTGGGGGCCTAGAAGCCACCAGGCAGGCTCTTCTCCAGAGCCCCAGTTCACCCCACTGGCTGCGGTGGATGGTGAGAGCCTCAGGTGGGCCTGGCTGTTTGGTCAGCCAAGGGCCTTTCCTGCCACTGCTGCTGCTCCACTGCTCTGTGGCGGATCTGAAACCAGCTCGGCCTGAGCAGCACCCGCTTGCTGCCGTCTTCTCTCTGGAGCCCAACAAAGAGGCAGAGTCGCTCTTCTACCTCTAGCGTGTGTTGTGGTTTTGGCAGTGAAGGGTCGAAATTGAGAAGGTAGAGCCGACTCATGGCCTCGCTGCCACGAAGAGCTCATCTGTTGTCTCTCTACACTTACTGGCTGCCTCACCTCTCTGACAAATGGCGTTTCTTCTCCATATTGCTGCATTTTGTGAGGGGGTAAATAATTTTTCTCCCTACGCTCTTCAGATGCTGCTTGGAAAGAGAGCCCTGCCCTGCTGGGTATCTCAGCTGGTTAGGGTATCGTTCCGATAAGCCAAGGTTGTATACAAGAATCAACCAGAGCCCTGCCCTGCTGGGTATCTCAGCTGGTTAGGGTATCGTTCCGATAGGCCAAGGTTGTATTCAAGAATCAACCAATGAGCGCATAAATAAGATTCAACCAACGAGTGTATAAATAAGTGGAACAACATATCGATGCTTCCCTCTCTCTCTTCCTCTATTCCCCTCCTCTTCTTCTCCCTTTCCTCTCTCTAAAGTAAAACATAAAGAAAGGAAGCACAAAGAAGAGAAGGGAGCCCTGGTGGAGACGTGAAGTGTAGGGAAGGTTAGCTTTGTCTATTCCAGGCACCTGCTTGGAGGTGAGTGCCCTTGTTGCCTCACTCCCAGGCGTCCGAGGCAACCTGTATGTTAGGTTAGTGGTTCTTGGCACCACCTGACCTTTCAGCTCAGCAATCCCAAGTAAATAAGCTTTTTTAAAGATAGCAAGTCTCTCTCTCTCTCTCTCTTTTTTTTAATGTATTTTTATTGATTTTAGAGCGGAAGGGAAAGGGAGAGAAAGAGAGAAACATCAGTGATGAGAGAGAATCATTCATCAGCTGCCTCCTGTACACCCCCTACTGGGGATTGAACCTGCAATCCAGGTATGTTCCCTTGACCGTAATCGAACCTGGGACCCTTCAGTCCATGGGTTGACATTCTATCCACTGAGCCAGACCAGCTAGGGCCAGGCATTTGTTTTTAGGTGTTCCAAGATCCAGGTGCTCGAGACTGGCTTGCTTTCCTTTATTAGATTCTGATGCTAGAAGAGCTTCCAGTGCATGTACTAATGGACAGTCATCCACCAGCAGCCCCTCCAGCTCTGTGCTCAGGTGTTCCTTTGTCTGATCCTGTTCAGTGGCCGCACTGAGGGCTCTCTGGACCATGTGATGTGCCCTTGGTGAACTCGGAGGTAGAGGTTAGATTTGAATCCAGGTCTGTGTGATATATTTGCCGTGATGCAGATGCGTTTCCTGTTCAGATGCTTGTGCATAGTGTCAATGTCAGGGCTAGAGCGGAGCTGGAGAAAGGCTGCTATTTACCAACTGACAGGCTAAGCACTCGGGCTCCAGACTTTCCACTTTTCTCTGTAGGTCTCAGAGAATTGCCCTTTCTTTGGTGGCTGGTTGTGTTGGGTAGTGTCCTGGGCAGCTTTGCCCCCACCCAGTAAGTTCACCTGTTCTCAAGAGTACTTGGCCCTTTCCATGTCTCTCCATTCCCACTGCTCCTGGCCTGTCCAGCCCTGTCATCTTCCAGTGGATGATTTTGGAAGCCTCTTCGATCTCTTTTCCTTTGGGAATATCAGCTATTGGATCGGCTCTATCCTTTCTGAACCACTTTAGCTTCTCTTTGGCCTCCATGAAACCCAAACTCCTTAAGCTATTGTGCAGAATGGCTAGCTTCAGTTTCCTCTGTTTCGTGCTTCAGCTTTGGCTTTTTTTTGGTCTGTCCAGGCTGGGACCCAGCTACACTGAACCTCTTTCAGTTCCTTGACCATGGGACTGCTTTCCTGCCTCCGTGTCTTAGCACATTCTGCTGCCGCTGGGTAGAATACACTCCTCTTTTTCCTCTCAGCTCCTTTACCAGGTTTTGGCTCAGCCTTCACTTCCTCTGGGGATCCCCAGGTTAGTATGCCCTGATTCTCTGGCCTGCCCCTGACTTGACACTGGAAACCAGTGGAGAGCAGGGACTGACCCTTGTGTTCCCAGCAGCATAATGGGCACAGAGAATCTTTGTGGAATGTGTGAATGATTTGCAAGGGGCTCTGTCACACTTATTTTTACTGAATTATTCAGCGTTAGCAAGGACCCAACAGCTCCCAACAACCTATGTATTTTTAAGTGCCGTCAGAGATTAACAGAGGAGCAATAGTGTCAGGGTGACTTCCTAACATCATTCTTTCTGCTCCTTAGATGCAGAGGTACTACTGTATATGTCCAGGAGAACATTCTTGGTTTGGATTGTTGCCCTTTCCTTATTGTTTTGCTTCATTCCTGGCCGCCTATTGGAGAGCTGGGACCACATTGGTCCAAAACTTAGCAAAGCACTACACATACCCATTTTTGATTGAGAGGAAACTTTAGGTCTGCTTAGATTTTTCTTGAATTTCCCTCTACCTGCGTGTCACTTGTTTTGTGGTTGTAAGTCATTTAATCTCACAGCTCTAAAGTCAAGTGGCAGCAAGAGGGGAGAAAAGTACTAGGGGTGTTATAGCTGAGTTCAGGGCTCACTTATCTGTCCCATAGCTCTGTTATGACCTCACACCAGCTAGAAACTGAGGTTCCCATTGAAATGTGGCTGAGAGAGAGCCTGTGACTTTGCTGATAAGGTTTTTCACCAGCCCGCAAATGGACAAACCTCAGGGATTGGTTGAATGTCTGTTATGTGCCCAGTACTTCTGTGACTGTGCTTTTTCTCTGATGTCTGGGGCTTCTTCCTATAGGCCCTCATCCTGAGGTGGGTGGCGGACATTGCATCTGTTCTGTCCACTGTGGCATAAGTCATAGGGTTGAAGCCTGTAAGCTTAGGCTCCATCTCTTGTGCTTGGATGTTTGGGTTTGGAGTGAGGGCAGAACATTGATCAGCTGCCTCCTGTACACCCCCCACTGTGGATTGAGCTCACACTGGGCATGCACCTGACTGGGAATCACACCAGCAACCCTTTGGTACATGGGATGACGTCCAACAACTGAGACACGCTGGCCAGGGCTGAAATAATTTTCTTAACTTTCTTTATAATTTTCTTAACTTTCCTAACTTTCTTTATAGTTAACTTTCTTAACTATCTTCAGTGTTAGTGTATAGGAACACAACTATTTTTTGTGTGTTAATTTTGTATTCTATTCTTAGAAGGTGATGACTTATTTCTCTTTATTTTTACCATTTCTTTGTGCACTACAAATATTTAGATTTTAAAAATCTGTTAGTTTCCTTTTTTGGCCTGCGCTCTCCTGAGTGTCACTGAGATATCTTTGGCAGAATTACGCAGCTTGGGCCCTACTTTGCTGTGGGTGGCTTAGTTGTTTAGGTACCTAGGATGAGAGGAGTGAGAAAGTGGGTATCAGGGACCTCACACACTACTGTCCCCTATTTTCGGATGTTTGGGGAGGCCAGTAGTGATTATGGGGTGAGAAGGTATGAGAAGAAGCCCAGAGAAGAAGCTCTGTATGAGGGTCTTGAAGATCCTGTAGAGACCCTGCCTGGCTGGATCTTTTCCCATGTCCTGGTCGTTTGTCCCTGTGGGACTGATCTTGCATAGCTCTGCCACACGCTTCACTAGATTGAGCCACTTGCTTTACTAGTAAGCACTTCTTGGGAATAGATTCTGCCATCTCAGCTGGAGCCAGAAACAGTGGGAATGGAAACAATGATTTCAGGAAACTTCCCTTTGAAATCTGAAGGCAGTGGTTCCTGGTTACAGGTACTACCTCCTGATTCTTCAGCTGCTTAAGACATTGAGATGGTTTCCATTGGAAAATTGAAATGTAAAGGTTCTCCAAGAACCAATAGTATGTTAAAAGAGTCTCTACATTCATTGCTTTTCCTGTTTTTCTTTCTTTCTTTCTTTTACCAAGAAATATTTGAGAAGGGAATGGCATAATCATTTGTTAACCAAACTTTTGTGTGTGTGCTTTTTTGAAGGTACATGGGAATAGGACTCTCAGCTCAAGGTGTCAACATGAACAGACTTCCTGGTGAGTCACTGGTTAAGAGATCATTTGTCCTGCCCTCCTGATCCATTCTGTGCTGAGAGTCATGGTGGCAAGCCAAGAGGCTGGAGAGGACTTTGAAAGCCAAGCCATTGGGTAGAGGATTCTAAAAGATGGCCATTGGGCCAGGATGGTATGGGCTTCCATTCCAACAATTAATTGACAAGTGATTGTCACTCATGGAATTTGAACTATTTGCAGTCGGAACCAGTGACCTGAGCTTGTTGTCATTGGGGACACACCTCAGTAGCCTTCATTCCCATTGGCCTTTGCTTGACCGGCCTGGCACTCAGGCATATACAGGGAGTAAGACTACTGCCAACACTGGCTCCTTGTTACTTCACCATGTTAAAGTTCAAAGTCTTTATGTGGCCTCCCACATGGAACATGGTGAGGCATTTTCTTAATAAATGTGAGGATTTCATGAGACTTGGGTCGAAAGCAGCCTCTGATTTGTGGAAGGCTCTGGGCCCTGCAGGTGGGGCTCCTCCAACACTCAGGCACCCTTTCAGCTGTTTTTTTGCCCAGTGGTTCATGCCCAGTTTTGGGCTGACCTCAGTTGAGAGAAGAGAAGCCCCCAGCAAAAGCTGATAGGTTCCAGAAGATGGTCCTAAGTTCATTTGTCCCTTGTGCGGCAGAAGGTACATGGTGCAATCTGCCCTCATCTGACAGGCAAAGTCCCTGTCTTTTTGCCCTGGTCCTCTCTATTTATGTCTTTGTGACACAGAGAAGGCAGCTGGCTTTTTCCAAAGAGGGAACAGCATTTAAACTTTATGTCTTTTCACATTTTTCCCCCCAATGGACTAATTTCAAATACTTGAAATCTAGACTTGCTTATGAGTCATCTAATTGTTGGGAATGTGACTTTTTAAAGATTTTTTTACATTGATCTGGGTGAAAAATGGCCTTTTTGTTATTAATCAGAATGTGTTTGGCATGGTTAGCCTCTGTGTAGCATGTGGCTGTGATCTTTGTTATGCATATCAGGTGACTAGATATGTCTATCGTGTCCATAGCTCTGCCTTTTCATGAACAAAGAGGTTAGGGAAATAAATTCTCATCAAGGGTAAACTGACTCTTAATCTTTTTCTTGTGGTCTTTGAATTTATGCACACTTTGGTGGGGGAGGAAAGAGGCTTTTATGCTTATTATACAAAAATGTTTATCATCTGTTATTGGATAGCACTTGAAGGAACCCTGAACATTAGTTATATAAATTTTTGTAATCTTCATAAAGGAATACCATGCAGCCATAAAAAATGGGACGGTTCTTTAGGTACTGACTTGGAGTAATCTGTAAGATATATTGTTAAGTGAAAAATATAAAGCATCCTGGCTGATGTGGCTCAGTTGGAAGAGTGTTATCCCATGAACCAAAGGTTGCCAGTTCGATTCCTGGTCAGGTTACATTCCTAGGTTGTGGATTCAATCCCTGGTCAGGTACAACCGATTGATACTCCTCTTTCCCCCTCTCCCTAAAAAAACAATAAAATATATTAAAAAAAATTTAGAACAGTGTATGTTACCAAATGTGAAAAAAAGAGAGGGAAATGAACATATCTGTATCTGCTTATGCATGCATAGACAGAATATCTTTGTAAAGCTACAGAAAAATTTGTAAGATTGATTGTTTTTTTGGGAAAGGATGGTAGCTAGGGATAGGACTGAAAAGGAAATTTTTACTCTTGAAGCATTCAGATTTTCATTCTTGTGAATATATTTTTTGTTTTTAAAAATGTAAGTGAAATTAAGACAAAATAAACAAAAGCAAATGCCCCTGCATTAAGAAGCCCTCACACTTTCTTTCAGGTGGTTTTAGAATGCAGCCTTTTACTGGGTAGAGTAATTTTGGTTGTAGGTTCTTGGTATTCATCACTTTGAATATTTCTTGCCACTCCCGTCTGGCCTGTATAGTTTCTGTTGAGAAATCCTATGGGTACTCCCTTGTAGGTAATTAACTGTTTTTCTCTTGCTGCTTTTAATATTCTCTCTTTGTCTTTTGCCCTTGGCATTTTAATTATGATGTGTCTTGGTGTGGTCCTCTTTGGATTCCTTTTATTTGAGGTTCTGTGTGCTTTCTGGACTTGTAAGTCTATTTCTTTCACCAGGTGTGGCAAGTTTTCAGTCATTATTTCTTCAAATAGGTTTTCAATATCTTGCTCTTTCTCTTCTTCTGGCACCCCCACAGTTCTGATGTTGGTATGCTTGACGTCTCAAAGGCTCCTTACATTATCTTCACACCTTTGGATTCTTTTTTCTTTTCCAGTTGAGTATTTTCTGCTTCTTTGTATTTCAAATCTTTGACTTGATTCTTGCCTTCTTCTAGTCTGCTGTTAGGTCTCTGTATAATATTTTTTTATCACTCAGTGTATGTTTAGTTTCTAGTTGGTCCTTTTTCATCTCCTCTTAGGTCTCGCTAAATTTATCCATCTTTTCTAGGAAATTCTTGAAAAACCTTATAACCGTGGTTTTGAACTCTATATACAGTCATTTGTTTTCCTCCATTTCTTTCGTTTGTGATCTGTTCCTTTGTCTCTGCATTTTCGCTATTCCAGGAGAACTTCTTTGCTGGAGTCAGCCTTATGATACAAGACTTGCAAAACTGCAAAAATCTCTCTGTTGAGCTTGGGATGGGTGGAGTCTCAAGGCTGAGCAGACAGCCTTGGCTTCCCATCAGCCCCACCCTAAGTGGCCCCTGGGTCTCAAGTGTCTCTCAGTAATTGCTGCAACCCTCTCTGTGCGCAAGCGTGTCCGTGCCTCTAGACCTCTGCTTTTCTGCTTCCCTTGTGCTCCAGGGAGTCTGGGTTCCCACGGTCTTGCCTGAAACTGGGGTTCAGTGCAGTCAGAAGTGGAGTTCAGTGCAGTTGGAGGCTCTGTCTCCCACCCACTAGATTAAGCCAATGGCACAATCAGCAGTTCGTCCTCTCTGCGCGCCGTGGTGTGCGCGCCCCCAGACCTCTTTTGTGGTTCCCCTAAATTTCTGCGCACTCCTCCCTTTTCACAACAGTCCAGACTCCCCCGTATGAGTCTTGCCTGGAACTGGGGGTCAGTGCCGTCGGGAATCTCCTTCTCCCTCCCGCCAGAGGAAGCCAGCCAGGCACTCCGCCACCCTCTCTCCACGCACGCGTCCCCATACCTCAGCTTTTTGCAGCTCCTCTGAGTCTCTGTGAGCCCCTTTCTTTCCTTCTAGTTGTAGAATTTCCACTCAGCCAGCTTTCCTATGGTTCTGGATGATGTCTGCTCTGTCTTTTAGCTGTAGTTTTGAAATTGTTGTGTGAGGCAGCAGTTCAGGTATTCATCTATGCTGTCAAGAATTACCTGGTTTTTGCCCTAACCGGTTTGGTTCAGTGGATAGAGCGTTGACCTGCTCACTGAAGGATCCCAGGTTCGATTCCAATCGGGGGCATGTGCCTTGGTTGCGGGCACATCCCCAGTGGGGGGCGTGCAGGAGGCAGCTAATAGATGTTTCTCTCTTATCAGTGTTTCTGACTCTCTCTTCCTCTCCCTTCCTCTCTGTAAAAAATCAATTATATATATAAAGAAGTACCTGGTTTGGCAAAGAAGTCCTTGGAAGAAAAGTTCGTGAGGAAGGAGAGGGCCAAGTGTGGAACTCAAGCCACTTTTCTTACGGTTCTTGATCTAGTTGAGTGAAACCAATAGGAACAGATAATGGTCTGGCCTGAGTGAGAGTCTCTACCCCTTTCTCTCTGAAGCAAGTTCTTCTTAACTATAGGGGATAACCTTCCTCTCTCTCTCTTCTTCCCCCCTCCCCCTTTCTTCCTCCAGCCTGGGCAACTAGTTTCTCTGGTTTCTTTTGGGTTTTGTTCCTGATTAGAATTGACAGTGGCTGAAACGAAGTAGGTGTGGAGGAGGTGGAGGCAGTTCTCACCTTCCCTGCAGGATCCAGAAGACTCCGGTTTGGCCCGTGAATGGTTGAGTGTGCTTTGCCAGGCCCTGCAAGTGCAGTTAAAGGGTAGCTGGTGGGCCCTTCAGGCAACTCACTCCTCTGTCTCCACCGTCTTTGAGCAGCTCACATCTCCAGAACCTCAGTG
>PVJN01040694.1:0-19156 GCA_004026805.1 Lasiurus borealis
CAAGTGTTATCATATTTAAGAATTTTGAGTCTTCGTAGCTTCAGCGTATACAAACAATGGTATTACTAGAACAACATTACTCAGTTACTTTCCACTTTTCATTAGTTCGTGGGTATGCAGGAGAACACCTTTCAGTCTCTTTCGTTCTTATTTTAGTGAAAGTGTGTCTACTAGACCCAAAAACTCTACCAATTTGTCAAAACACTGTCAATTCTCCAGTTTGCAGATACTAATAGGCTTGGCCACTAGGGGTCAGGCTTTATCTATATTTTGAAAAAGCAGTAGCTTTAAAGTGAGGTGATGTAACTAGATAATTTGCTGTGCGTGGTGGCTTACAATTTAAAGAAACACTGATGCAGGAAAAGTCTAAATTTAGACAGGGGTTCCTAGTGACGGAAATACCATCCTTGGAAAATGAAGTGATTCCACAGAACCAATGATTTTTCTAGAAATTTATTCAGAGATAATGAAATAGTAATTATGTTCAAAATAGCCATGTATTTATTTTTGGAGATTTAAAAAAAATGCTTTGCCAGTTTGAGGCAGTTATGGGCTGGCTGCATTGCAAGGCCCAGAGAAAGATGGGCAGGGAAATGGATGAGGCTTGCCTCTGAACTCAGGAAGGAGCTCAAGGTTCCCTCTCACTCACTATCTGGGGACTTAATCCAGACTCTTCCTCCCAGCTTTTCATTTTGTAAAATGTAGGGGAAAGACTCCATGATTTCAGTAGTTCCTCTGATCCTTTCTAAGGTTGCTTGTCAGTATCTTTCAGGTTTTAATGTTTCCAGATGATGAAATCTTCTTTATTTTTTCAATGCCGTGATAGACAAATAACAAGACAGCAACAACAGAAGTTTGTTGTTTTTGTACCTAACATTTTATGACAGCAGAATGAAATGGCTATTAGAGAACGTTCTTTTTGAAAAATATATGTTTATTGATTTCAGAGAGGAAGGGAGAGGGAGAGAGAGATAGAGACATCAATGAGAGAGAATCATTGATTGGGTGTCTTTTGCATGCCCCCTACTGGGGAGCAAGTCTGCAATCCAGGCATGTGCCCTTGACCAGAATGGAATCCGGGACACTTCAGTCTGCAGGCTGATGCTCTATCCACTGGGCCAAACCGGCTAGGGTATAGAAATCTTTCTTTTGTAGTGATGTGAAGCACAAGGCGGGAACTGACATCCAGAAAGTTTACCATATTTTAGGTAAGGTTAGTGTGATTTTGATCAGTTTTGCTCAGTGAATTCATATTTTATCAATGCAAATTTTAAAAATATTTAATTTATGCTGATTGGTTCAAAAAGACAGAGGAATCTTTTCTCAGGATGCTAGAGGCTAATTCCAGCAGGATCATAATGAATGTGAGAAGTCCTCCAAAGGTTGAATGGATTCTTTTAGCAGGGCTGAAAATCTGCATGGACTGCTGGAATAGCTGAAGGCAGTTAGGCAGTTCCCCCAACCTGATAATCTTACTGTTTACTAAATTTTACCTTTGATATGTATATCTGCTTTGCTATAGGGAAAAAATGTGTTAATAAAAAGCTAGGGGTCCAGAGATTTGAAGAGAGCTCAGTTACTAAAGCTAAGCCCTCCCTGGCTCCCCCCCAAATGCCTTCCAAATTTATATTTCATGTCTAGTTTATTTAGTTTACTCACAGCCCCTTCTCCAGACTCCTGAACCCTTCTAGATGCAGATATCACCCTGGCCCAGGAGTTGTTGAATTTTTTTTTCAACTTTTGGCCAAAAATAATTCATTCTCAGATGAATCTTTACCCTTCATTTTCAAGCTTGTTGCTGTTTCTGTCTTCAGCAACAGTATTATTTCTTTCTTTATTTTTATTTACTAAATTACTGGCTTATTATAAAAGGATATAAATAAGGAACAACCAGGTGGGTGAGATGTATAGGGCAAGGCATGATGAAAGGATGTGGGTCTTCCATCTTCAGCACTGGTTTTAAGCTAGGTGTCCTCCTGATCTTGTGCCTCAGACCTGGTAATGATAAAAACAACAAAACATCACCCAAACTAGTGTTCATAGTACAGTCTACAAAGAATTTCACATATTTTGCTTTATCATCATAACAACCCTGTGAAATAAGGCAACTAATATTACCAGCCCCTTTTTGGAGTTCAGGAAATAACCATCAAGAAGGAGTCAGGGATTTGTTCATTTTGTAAGCTAACCATGACCTGAACCCAGATCTACAATTTCCAAATTTCATATTCATTCTTCTTTCTGAAGGCCCAGGACCTCTTCTCTACTAAAGTTCAACTCAAAGACTTCTGTTCTGACATGTTTTCTTGTGTTTGAGACTCTAGTCTAGTAGACTGTTTTACTATGTTGTCAATTATGGGCTGAATTGTGCCCCACAAAATGTCTATATTGAAGCACTAAACCCCAGTTCCTTAGAATGTGACTGTATCTGGAGATATGGCCTTTTAAAGAGACGAGTAAGTTAAAATGAGGTGATTAGGGTGGGGCCCAACCCAATTTGACTGGTGTCTTTATGGGAAGAGGACATTTGGCACACGTAGAGAAGACACCTGGGATGTTTATGACCAGAGGAAAGGCTATGTGAGGACAGAGAGAGTGAGTGGCTATTTGCAAGCCAAGGAGAGTGGCCTGAGAAGAAATCAAACCTGCCAACACCTTGATCTTGGACATCTAGTCCCCAGAACTATAAGAATATTGAGTCTTGTCATTTAGGAATATTAAGAATTTTATTGTGGGATCCCTAGATGACTAAGATACTGTCCATCCACTCATCCTTCCTTCCATCCATCCATCATCCATCCATCATCTGCTAATAAGGACTTAGTATTTAACATGCAATAACTGTATTGATCTTGGTGATACAGAGATAAAAAATACAGTTCATATCTTCAAGGCCCTCATAACCTAGTGTTTTGTATGCTTCTAGTGATAATCTGGGAAGAGGAGAGGGCAAACAGCTAATATTGTAAGATGGGATGAGCTTTTATAGCAAATGCAAAGAGGATCGTGGAGGTACAGAGAAGCAGGCTTTGTCTCCGCCTGATTTAAAATCGGGTAGAGGTAGACATAGGGAGCCCAGAGAAGGTAGCTTGAACAATAGTGGAAGTTAGGCATCCCCTCAGGCCACAAACTATTTCATAGGATCTAGTCATGATCTTGAACTTCTCCTAAGTGAAGGCTAATCACCTGCTGAGCAATTATGATGTTAAATATGAGCTTGATTTTTCAGAATTGTAGCCTCTGGATTTTCTTCTCCTTACCTCTGTTAGTAAACCTAATAGAGCTTTGATACCTACTGTTTGCCTGTGTTACTTACACCTTCCTTTCTGTCAAAATCCCTTTGGATGCATGCAATTAGTTTTTTTCCATATCATGTGAAAACTTGTACTTTTATATTCCATACATAAACTAATTTATCCTATCGAGTAAAAGTCAGCCAGCCTGTTGTAGATCTGTTCTAAGATCTAATAGTAGCTGCATGGAATAACACAGAACCAGGGCCGAGGCTTCCTACCAAATATCCCTTATTTATGGGCATCACCATGAGTTTTCCAGCTTACCTCTATCTAGCTGCCCTTTGAAAGAAAAATAAAGTCATCAGTATGGGTACCCTGCTAAATACAGAGGATAGAGTCAACTGTGAAATAGGTTTATCATGTGCGTAAACAATGTAGGGGCTGAGATAAGATGGAATCATAGAACTTGTGGGTACACTTTACCAAGTTATAACCTCTTCATGATTATTTGTGAAGAGATTAGAATAGATGATTATTATGGACTCTTGTGATTTCTTCACCATATTTTTTTTTCTCCCAAGTTAATTTTTATGTAAGTTCAAAAGCTAGCATCTTTTCCTTGTTAATAGTATCTATTCATTGCCTATTATGTTTCTAACAGCAATCTTTATTAAATCCTGTATTTAAAAAAATTTGTATTCAGCCTTTAAGATATATGTTCTAAAGACAAGAACATTGTAACAAACCCATTTTAAGTCTCTGATTTTTGAGTCCTTTCTTTCATCATGCTCTTAACCATGTACCCTTTATATAAATCTCTTGGTAGTTCTAATTTTAGTACAGGTTAAATAACGTCAGACTAATTCTCCCACAGTTAGCAATTATAAACTCTAGATAAGATATAAAACAACTATCTTAAGACTTTGGAGAGAAGCCCAAAGCAAGCAGGGCTGGAAGTTATCTGACCCATAAAACAAAAGAAGCCCTCTAGGTAAGTACAGTGTTGTTGTTTTGGTGTGGTTGTTATATTTTTTTTCTGTGGGCCAATCTCGGCCCATGAGGTTTTAGCAGGGAGCTAAAACTCAGGCAGAAAGCCCAGTTTTAAAAGCTTAAGGGATTAGGTTTAGAGGTTAGGATTGCTAGAAGAGCTGGAAATTGAGAAGGGAAAAACTAAAAAGGAAGAAGTCACAAAAAGACAAAGACCCTAAAGCTGCATATGAACTTTTCTCCTATCTTTGGATACACCTGAACTATGCAAGCACAGGGCAGATTCCAGGGAAGGTAGACACAACAACAGCTTGTAGGTTGCAAATGTTAAGCAAAGATTTGAAGTGCTGCCTACCACACCGGTGGCAGGAATTGACATTTAATTTTGTCCACATAAGATTTTTTAATTGAAACCTCAGAAGGGCTATGACTTAGTAATAGTGGTTATTTCTTTAAGACTAAACATTCGTCACAAGACTGTGGTTAAAATAAAATAAACCATAACAAAATATAAAACCAAACCTCCACAAGTTCGAGGTATGTGGTAAGTAATTTAGGTATTTGATAACCAAAATCAATACTTTCTTAGAGGAAAATGTCATAATCCAGAGTTTTAGTATGTAAAGCCATAGTGCAAAGTATATATTGAAAGTTACCACAGACATGAGCAAACAAGAAAATGTGGCCCATAGTCAAAAGCAAAAGTAGACAGTAGAAACATTTCTTAACATGATTCCCCTGTTAGAATTGGAGGACAAAGACTTTAAATGAGATATTTTAGCTATGTTTAAGGATGTTAAGGAAATGATGTTGAACAGATGAATTCCAGCAGAAAAATGGATGTTAAAAGAAATAAAACGGAAATTCTATATAAAATTATAATGTTTGAAATGGAGAATTTGCTGATTATTTAATAGCGGATGGAAAATGGCAAGTGAAAAGATAGGTCAATGAACTTGAAGGCGAATTGATAGAAATTATACAATCTGAAGAATAGAGGGAAAAACAATTTTTAAAAAAATGCATGCTACCTAATTATATTATAGGACATATCAAGCTGTCTAATATACACTGAGTGGCCAGATTATTATGATCTCTGAACAAATAATAAACTGGCCACACATAATAATCTAGCCACTCAGTATAATAAGCTGTATAATATACACTGAGAGACCAGATTATTATGTGTTTATTGGCCAGGTGCATGAATTCGTGCATGCATGGGGTCTGGCCAGCCTGGCCAGGGGGAGGGGACATGGGCAGTTGGCCAGCCTGCCTGCTGGTCAAATTCCTGGTGGAGGGGATAATTTGCATATTAACCTTTTATTATATAGGATATACACTGAGTGGCCAGATTATTATGCGTTCAAAGATCATAATAATCTGGCCACTCAGTGTATGTGTAAGTTAATTTAGAAAGAATTAAGAGATGAAATATATATATATATATATATATATATATATATATAAAGGAATTATGGCTATATCTCCCCAAATATGCTGAAAAACATCAACCTACAGAAACATTAAGTAGATGAGTAGTTGCAAGCAACATTAAGTCAACTCTGATCATATCAAGTCAAATTACTGAGAACCAAAAGTAAAGGAAGAAATCCTAAAACAGTTGGGGTAGGAAAGAGACATATTGCATAAAGAGGAACAATGAAACAAATTATGACTGTGACTTCTCATGAGAAAAAATGGAGGCAATTAAATGGTAATTTTGAAGTACTCAATAGGAAAAAAAGGGATAAATCTAATATTTTATGCCTGCCATCCTATCTAATAAAAGAGTAATATGCAAATTAACCATCACTCTGTCACAGAGATGGCAGCACCCATAGCCACAAATGGCAGCGCCCAATCCTCAGTCCCGGAGGGCAGCCACTGAGAATGGGCAGCATGAGCAGCCTGGCCATGGATGGTCCTCTAGGCCATGGAGAGCCTCTGGGCGGCAGGCACAGAGTGACCAGGCTCCGCAGAGAGCTACAAATCCTATGTAAAAACATAAAGGCAAAACAGACATTTTCAGATACAAAAAAGCTGAAATTCAGCTTCAGGAGCCTTGGCACACAAGAAATACACAAGAAATTCTGAGGATGAAGGGACTGGATATCTGCAACCACAACGAGCTTCAATGAGAATAAATATAAGGAACTAATTTTCTTCTCAATTATATATATATATATATATATATATATATATGTATATATATATATGCATATATATATATATACATATATATATATACATATATTTGATTTTTACAGAGAGAAAAGGAGAAGGATAGAGTTAGAAACATCAATGAGAGAGAAACATCCATCAGGTGCCTCTTGCACATTTCCTACTGAGGATGTGCCTGCAACCAAGGTACATGACCTTGACTGGAATCGAACCTAGGACCCCTCAGACCACAGGCTGACTCTTTCCACTGAGCCAAACTGGTTAGGGCTTTCTTCTCAATTTTTAAAAAAGATATATTTTGACCTATTTAATGCAATTTGTATCCTTTGATTATGGAGTTATAACATATGCACATGTGAAATTATAAAATATATCACAACAAAAATATATAGGAGGGTAAGTGGAATTATATTCTGCAGAGTAATTGCATTTCATGAAAAGCAACATAGTATTAATGCTAAGTAGATTGTTCTAAAATATAAATTTTGTAATATCTTAGAGCAGCCATGAAAGAATAATACCAAAAGTTATACCTAAAAATTAATTTGACAATAGGCTTAGAAACAAGAAAAACAGAACAAAGGTCAAATTGAAAACAAATAGAAAAATGTTAGCTCTAAGTATAACCATATTAAAAGCAAAGATTGTCCTAGTGGATAAAAAAGTATTTTTAATAATTTGTTTAAGAGATTCACTTAAAATACAAAAACCTAAATAAATTGAAAGTGAAAGGATAGAAAAAGATAGTCCATGCAACAGGTAACCAGAAAAAAACCTGATGTGACTATACTATTATCAGACAAGATATATTTCTAGAAAAATAGTGCTATATGAGATAAAGGTTATTTCATTATTCATAATGATAAAGGGTCAATTAATACAATATGGTAATAAAACTAATAACGCTTGAAAGCACATGTATCAAACAAAATGTGAGAACTAATGGGAGAAATAGATTTACAGAAATAGTTGGAGATTTTAACAATATTGTACTAGTAATTAATAAAATAATTTGATATAAATCAGTAAAAATATGCAAGATTTTAACCTTGACCTAATTGATATTAAGAGCACTCCATCCAACAATTATGGAATATATATTCTTTTCAAGGCCACATGGAATATTTCCCAAAATAAACCATATACAGGGCCAGAAAATAGGTCTCAATAGATTTCAAAAGATTGGTATCTTCCAGAGTATGTTCTATCCTATAACAGAAATACATTTAAAAAATATGATCCTATATAATAAAAGTATAATATGCAAATTGAACTACTGGGAATGAATGGTGGCTATGATGCACACTGACCACTAGGGGGCAGATGCTTAATGTAGGAACTACCCCCTGGTGGTCAGTGTACTCCCACAGTGGGAGTTCTGCTCAGCCACAAGCCAGACTGATGGCTGTCTGACTGTGGCTTACGCCTGTTCCCTGTGGAGACCGGGCCTAAGCCATCAGTTGGACATCCCTCAAGGGCTCCTGGGCTACCAGAGGGATGTCTGACTGCAAGCTTAGGCCCAATCCCCTGGGGAGCAGGCTTAAACCAGAAGGTGGACATCCCCCAAGGGGTCCTGGACTGGGAGAGTGTGAAGGCTGGGTGAGGGACCCCCCTCCGCAAGCACATTAATTTTCATGTACTGGGACTGGAGTTATTTTAAAAGCTTCACATATTTAGAGTTTCAACAATATGCTTATAAATAACTAATGACTTAAGAGATCACAAAGTACTTAAGAGAAATTACAAAATATTTTGAGTTAAATAAAAATAAATGTATGAACTATCAAAATTTTGTAGGAGGCAGTGATTAAAGAAAGATTTTAACTTTAAATTTTTGTATTAGCAGTTAATGATAGATGTCCATCATAAAGTAGAAAAATATAAGTGAATTACAACCAAAGTACATCAAAGAAAGGAAGTACTACAGAGCAGTAGAGGCCCAGTGCATGAAATTCATGCAGGGATAGGGTCCCCTAGACCTGGCCAGCGGTGATCACAGCCTTCTGGCTGCCAAATGGGGCCTCCCTTCATTCCATGCTGCCCCCTGGTGGTTAGTCCATGTCATAGCAAGTGATAGAACTCCCTGTTTCCCAGTTGAACTCCACCAGGAGCACTTTGCATATTAGCCTTTTATCTATCTATCTATCTATCTATCTACTTAAATAGAAAAAAAAATTAATCAACTCAAACTTAGTTCTTCAAAAAGATTATAAAATTGATACAAATCTAGCAAGATTGATTTAAAAAACCAGTTTAAAAGTCAGCATTATCAAGGATGATAGAACGATTATCACAGAATATTTATAAACAACTACAATTCTAGAGGAACAAGTTTCTTGAAACACCTTCCTGACACAAGAGGAATGGAAGTGTTATTTAGGGAGACTGAAGAGCAGAGGGGGTAGATTATTCAGGAACGGAGCTGCCCTATTTAGATGTCCATATAGAAACAATACATTTAACCCCTTTCTGACACTATACACAACAATGAATTCTAAGTATCTTACAGATTTAAGTTTGAATGCAAAAGTAATATAAATTCTGTTCTAAACAAAGCTCCTCAGGATGAATTCTGAGTAGCTTTGAGATTAAACTTCACAGCGTGGGCCTGTCAGCTCACATGAGTATGCACAGAGTGAGGGTGACAGGGCTTCAGCACAGGATGCCTGAGAGGTGAGGAGAAGGTTCTCTTCAGAGAGAGAAGCAGGACATGAGCGCTTCAGACATCAGCATGCGTGGTGCTGAGTTGCAGCTCCATCTGTGAGGCCTTTTGTTCTTGGTCTGGAGGCATAGGTTTCACTTAATGAGGGTTGTTAGGGGACAAGTTAGATGTTTTTGAATATGGCCTATCAAAAACTGGTGCCTGTAGCCTGTCTCTTTAAACATGTTCTTATTTTGAAGAGAAACTATAGAGATTTTTTTTTTTTACATTGCTGTAGGACACCCAGAACAATGACTTACATTTCAGTCTTTTAGGTGATTTGTGAGCTTCTGTTAACATCGATGCTACCTACCTCATTTTCCTCCCATGGAGCTTAGAGTCATTGTGATGGAAATGGGGTAGAGCAGGGCTATGTTATATATCCAGAAGCTCTGCATATGCCTTAAATTGTGCCTGGTGAACTAACTATCTACTACTCTGAGCATTTTATAAAAATCTATAGCTACCACCTGTTTCTGGAGAAGCCCTCCAATCAGGAGTTCATGGTTAATAGGCTAAAGGAGGCTTTGCAAAAATTCCTTCAACACTGCCACTGGCTTGTTGAGGTTGGGTGGCCAGAGCAGGACCCCCGAGATTGATATTGGCAGCTGGTGTGCCTCTCCAGTTGTTTTCTATTGTTCACGGTACTCACTTCTTTAAAGGTTGTCTTATTCTATTCTGTAGGGAGGCTTGACCCAATGAAGTTCTGGGTATCTATGAAGGAGCTACAACAAATTCCTACATAGTTGGGAATAAGATAAGCCAGTTACACATCTGTTTCCCAGGCCCTGATTGGGCCACACTGACTGCAGAATGAAAGCCGAGATACCCCAGTTTGCCCCAAACACCTCTTCAGGTATGTTGATATCCATGTTTGAGTCCAATCGTGGGACAAGACATTTAGGATGCTGAGCGAGCCATTGCTGATCTGGGGGAAAACTACAAATCCTGCAAAGAGGTCTGAGCTGTGGGAAAATTCTGAAACAGAGAGGGAATTCAAGAAGCCAAATGTTTATCCAGATTTGGCTGTCTAGGGTGCCGTAAAGTAAGCCGGAAGCCAAAACGGTTTGGCCATATTACTGTCAGAATCTCACCTAAGATAGACTGGCCACCCAATGCTGTGTTGGTCAGCCTGTGGGAAGCCTTAAAACATGATCAACAGTTCAGATGCGCTCCCACCTGTCTCTACTCCCCCTAGTGTCCAATGTGCCCCAACAGAGGCCAGGGATGGAGGTCTCTTCACGATGGAGGCAGGGCAATGGCCTTCAGGTGATGGCCACTGGGGACAGTCGGCAGCCCCACGTTGAGCTCACTGTTCATTAACCCCCCACAAGCAAACAAAAGATGAGGGCTTGGGGTGGTACTGGAGCGGCATGCACTCTGTCTAATACAGGGTCACCTGCAGACGTTTCCTGGACCCCTCATTGCAAGGCAGATGGTTACGGTCAGGAAGGTCACTTAGACATTGCAAACTGGGCATACTCCCCCATGGGAATAGGAGGTTTTCATCTCTCCAATACTAGAGAACAGATTGGACATTGGCATCCTACAAGGCCAACCTGGGTAAACTTCTACTCACCAAATCCACTCTGAGTCAGAATAATCAAACCAGTGGTGAGAGGAAATACCAACTGGGAACCTGACCCTCCAAAAAATAAAATAAAATAAAGTAAAGTAAAGTAAAATAAAGTAAAATAAAGTAAAATAAAATAAAATAAAATAAAGAAAAAGAGAAAAAGGTAACTGTCCAACAATATAAATTGCTTGGGGGCAGGGAGGAATAGAAAATAGGAGAAACTATATGAGAACTGCAGCAAATGGATATGGTATGCCTTGCCCATACCATATAGCTGGTATAGCTGTGGAACAGCAATTTAAAGATGAAATAGTAACGGGAAAGATGAAAGGAGGAAGGTAAAGACAAGGTGCCTGGTAAAGAATGGGGCTGATGGTGCTATTGTATAGATGGTGTTTGGGAAGGTGACTTTAAAAAAAAAATAAATTCTTTATTGTTGGAAGTATTACATATGTCTCCTGTTTTCCTCCAGTGACGTCTCCCCAGCCTATCCTACCCCCCAGTACCTGCCTTCATCACCCCCCTCCCCCAACTACTATCTGTGTCCATCTGGAAGGTGACATTTCATCAGTGTCTCAAGGTAACTGGGGATGAGCCATGGAAATACCAGAAGGAGAGGCTTCTGAGTGGAGCAAGTGCGGATGTCCTGGTGTGGGAGTTTGCTTGGTGGGTTAGAGCAACAGCACGGAGTCCAGGAAGCCTGGCGGAGGATTAGTGAGCCAACAAGCTTATATAGGTAATGGACTTGGGATTTTATTCTAAGTAAAATGTGCAGCCAAGGGAAGATTTCATTATGTGCAGATAAATCTTTTAGAAATATTTTTTTTTGCTAAACTTTCTGAAATTCTTAAAATTGATTAAGGGTTTTAGTTCCAATTCTGCTCGGCTTTATGTTCAAAAGCAAAAAGAATTAATCTTTTATGGGTTAAAAATACAGAGAAACAATATTCTGGGGAGGTTTATGATTTTCTGGAAGAAAATGATAATAACATACTCAATTGAGAAATAATAGCAATATAATTATTCTAGCTGTTTCAAACCATGGGTGGAGGCACTCAGGCCAGAGTCAATTACTGCCAGGAGTTAGGGTAAAATTTGAAAATTATTTCCTCTCATAATAAGCATTGTATATTTAAGCATTACCAAACACTGCCAAAGGAAAAATTTTGGTTTTGATATTTTACTTGGAAGATCAGGCTGTTTCGATCTTTGCTCTGCCACATACTTTGTGACTTTGAGCAAATTCCCTCAGTGTTTTCTTAAATATATTTTTATTGATTTCAGAGAGCTAGAGAGAGAGAAACAGAGAGAGAGAGAGAGAGAGAGAAATGTCTATGATGAGACATAGTCACTGATGAGCTGCCTCCTGCACACCCCACACTGGGGATTGAGCCTGCATGTGCCCTGAACCAAAATTGAACTGTGACCTCCTGGTTCATAGGTTGATGCTCAACCACTGACCCATGCCAGCCAGGCTCCCCCAGTATTTTTAAGTCTCAATTTCTACATATTCTTAGCATGGGCATGATAGTCTCTAATTTATAGATAATGTATTTAAGCATATACCTCATTCTTTAGCACATATAAACTTTTAAAAATAATTATGACTCTAGCAACTATATTGTCTTATGTCTCTCTAAGTATTGTTATATACTGAGAAGACTAAAATAGGTTACAGTGTTTGCATAACTATTCACTAAAGCATATTATTGCTTATTGGTATGCTCTTAATTTTTTATAGTCTAAGGATCTAAAAGTAATGTGTATAAGAATAAAACAAAGAAATGAGGCCTGTACATGCAAATAATTGAGACAGATTAGCAATATATTATTTTTATACAAATCAATTAACATGAAATTTTAATTTTGGAGTACCCAAGCTTCTCTCAGTATCATTAGGACCTATTTTTTTTTAAATTAAATATTGTTGTTCAAAGAATATTCAACAACGGCTCATTTGTTTTTGATTTATCCTGACACCTTGCCAATAACAAATAATCAATAAATGCTTGCCAATAAAAGGGTGTGAGAGAAAGAGAGAGAGGTAGGGGAGTGAGAAGTACAATATCTTCATGTTGATGAAATTGGGACCTGTGTGCATTGCTGACAGGAATATAAAGTGGAGTAGCATTACAGAAAAAAATATAGCAGTTCCTCCAAGAGTTAAACTGAATTACTGCATGATCCAACAGTCCCACATTATGATCACATTCCCCCAAAAATCAATAGGGAACAATACAGATAATTGTGTATTGATATTCATAGCAACATTATTCATAATAGCCAAAAGGTAGAAACAACTCAAATGTTCATCATCAGATGAATGGATATGGCACTGTGGAATATGGTTCAGCCTTAAAAAGGGATGGAATCCGAATACATGCTACAACATAGATAAACCTGGAAAATATACAGGTTGAAATAAGCCAGATACAAAAAAAAAACCCTGAATGGTGTACTATCCCCATTAAATGAGGTGCCTAGAAGAGGTGAGTTCATAGTGGTAGAAAGTGTAATAGGGGTTCTCAGTGGCAGGGGGAAGGAGGAAATAGTTACTGTTTAATGGTTAGAGTACAAAGTTCTAGATGTAGATAGTGGTGATGGCTGCACAGTGCTGAGAATATACCTAATCCCACTAAATTGTACACTTAATATGGTAAGAATGCTCCATTTTATGTTGGTATGTTTTACCTTAATTTAAAAATGAAAAAATAGTCTGTTCAAATGCTAAGATTTCACTCTTTCTTATGGCCGAGTAATATCCCAGTGTATATACACACTCGTCTGTTGATGAGTACTTGAGTAAATTCCATATCTTGGCTATTATAAACAATGCTATGATGAACACTATATATTCTTTTTAATTAGTGTTTTGGTTTTTTTGAGATATATACTTGAAATGCTTTGTAAACTATATGACTGTCTAACTGCTGTGCTGTACACCTAAAACTAATTCAAAATAATGTTGAATATAAACTGTAATCTTTAAAAATGTGAAAAAAAAACAGTCTGTTCAGTATTTTAAAAAGGAAGACTCTCCAAAGATAAATTGGTTAAACGTTGTCCAAACAATTACAGTTGTTTATTTGGTGATACGTCTTAGATTATCATTTGTTTATTGAAAACTTATTACATACTGTGGTTGTTTCCTAGCTCAGTTCTCAGAGCCTTGGATACTAGCCACGCAGTTTGAAGAGAGGGGTGGTGTTTTCAGATTTCCACAACTCCCAGGGTTGGTTTAGTTTATCATGGTAATTTGGTGCCTCTTGACACAGGGATTGCTTTAGAATTGGTAGTTGCCCAGGTGTAAAATGGCATATTAAGGGTTAAAATATTAATGTCTAGAGAAGGAGCATGCCTGCAGAATAACTACCTCAACTAATGGCGCTCCTGGGCTCAAAAAAAAAAAAAAAAAAAAGGATTTACCATGTCATGAACACTTTTATAGTCTAGCATCACAAAACACAACCAACCTGTAATAAAAACCATGTTTTAAGTCAATTCCCTGGCAGGTTATAAAAGATTAAAGGCTCACCTGTCCTTGAAAAATGTGTCAGTACTCTGATATTTTTTAGGGTTTAAAAATAACTCCGGAGCTATGAGGAAAACCGCGGGGAAACTGAAGGCGGGTAAAACCATCAAAAGTTACCTGCGTTTTCTTTCTCTTTGTTTAATATGTTAAATGCGGAACACCGCTGGGTGTATTCCTAGGTTCATTTAATCCAAACTCTGTAATCCTGTCCAAGAACATTTGGAATAGATAGGCCCCTGCCCCCTTGCACACACACCTGCCAGTCCCCTGTAGCTAAAGCAAGATAATTTCCTAAAGCGAACAGGCCAACTGCTCCTGGTCTAAAATTCAGTCTCCTTTGGTGGAGGTGGAAAGGGCTTTGACGACGAGGAATCCAATAGCTGAAGTTATTTTGGTTCTGCTTCTGTGCTCAGTAAGGGCAGGCTTGCATTCTTTCTCTTCCCTTTCTTCCTTTTTCCGTTATCTGTTTGTCAAAAGAGAGACAGCAAACATAAAGTAAGATAAAATAAAATGAAAAAAAAAATGATAGGGATAGACAATTGAGTGTGATATAATTTTAAGGGAACAGAATTTGAAGTCTGGTCCTGATTTTTTATTTATACAAGTGTACACAAGGCTTATTTTACTTTAGCTTTTGTAAAAGGGGAATGCTTTCATATTTAAGGAGAATTATTAAGCTGCAATTTAGGAAGTAAAAATTTTTATAAATACCTGGGCAAGAAGTTATATGGGTAGGGCTACTAAAAAGAAATCCTAATATTTCAAATCTTAAGGTTTCAAAGCATTCAACCACTATCAGGCTAAATGTCTAATTGTGGCAAATAAATTGCCAAAAATATACATTTTTTTTTCTGAATAATGCTTTGATAAATCAGAAAAATAGCATTCAAGGAAGACAAATGGTTGAAATTTTAAAAAGATCAACAGCTGAAACTGGTTTGGCTTAGTGGATAGAGGGTCAGCCTGCAGACTGAAAGATCCCAGGTTCGATTCCTATAAAGGGCATGTACCTTGGTTGTGGGCACATCGCCAGTTGGGGGCGTGCAGGAGGCAGCTGGCGGATGTGTTTTCTCTCATCGATGTTTCTAATTCTCTATCCCTCTCCTTTCCTCTCTGTCAAAAAATCAATAAAATATATATTAAAAGTAAGTAAGTAAGTAAGTAAGTAAATAAATAAATAAATAAATAAATAAAAAAGATCAACAATTTGAAGAGTAATGACTGGAAATAAAACCCAGGAAAAATGTTGATGAAATGTGAGAACTTCCATTTGATAGGGATTTTGGAGAAAGATGGTATCTACTTGCTTTATTCTGCAATTTTGAGCCATTGTGTTGTGCTTTTTAGTTACATAATGCACCAGACTTCCCACCTTCTGAGAGAAGGGAAGTCCAGGGCTCTGTGTATAGAAACCTAATGGCATGGCTGGAAGAATTATTCCTCTAAAGGGCTAGAAAGAAAGAGAGAAATGTACTAGCAATAAGTAGAAAAGTTTCTGTTCCTTCAGAAGATGATCTAAAATTATCGGTATCCCCTACAGCGCGGAAACAAACATTTTGGGGTGTGGGGTGTGTGATGGGAGGAGGTCAGAATAAGAGACCTAAAGCACCACTGAGGATCCCCTAATGTAAGCCATCTATGGGGGCCCAAGTATCTGGGTAAATGGTTTACTCTGCCCCATTTGTAACTCCTCTTTAACCACACTTACTCACTTAAATGTATTAATCTTGCAAAGAAAATAGCAATAACCACAATTCTGAAAGAAATACATTCACTCACAATCTATGTCGGAGACTATTTTAAAATGTTTCAGTTTTCCTTGTTCCTTTAAGGTCTTTATTTAAAGTTGATATGCCCCCATGCCATTTTTAAGTGCTTGAAATCACTTTATGGACACCGTTTTGAGTTCAGAGTCTTTTCACTCCAGCATTTGCTTTTGAGAAGTTATTGCATGTTCCTTTTGGTTTTAAAAGTTTCATCGGTGGCTATGAATGCCTGTTCCTGCAGGGGTTGACAGTTTAGTTGCGTCAATCTTTCACAGTCTTAGGTGATATTTAGAATGGTACTAAAATCCCTTTTAGGGAGAACTATCTGTATAAAAATACGTTGCAAAAGCCTGAGGTACAAGGAGAGATATTAAGGCTTTAGCTAAGTCCGAGCCTGCTGAGAGTGTGCAGAAGCACAACCAAGAGACACAGAAGGATAAATTACTGAAACTACTGGTGAGACAGTGGACAGGCAGGGGTGGAAGGGGTTAATAATACTGACACATTCACTAGTGGTTAGCTTTCCCCCCTTTTATCCTCTTTGATTTTTAAACTTTATTTTCTGACTTTTATTTTTCTTTATAAAGATTTGAAGAGAGCCCAGCCGGCATGGCTCAGTGGTTGAGCATTGACTGAACCAGGGAATCACAGTTCAATTCCCAGTCAGGGCACATGTTTGGGTTTGGGGTTTGACTTCATTGGGGCAGTCATGCAGGAGGCAGCCAATCAATGATTCTCTGTCATCATTGATGTTTCTCTCTCTCTCTCTCTCTCTCTCTCTCTCTCTCTCTCTTCCTCTCTAAAATCAGTAAAAATATATTTTGAAAAGATTTAAAGAGAGATTGTGTGTCTGTTAACAATGGTTCCTTGATAAAAATTGCCTAATTATTTCTAAAAGAATTTCTTATTGACTTAGCCATCAACTGAATATAAGATCAATTAATCTCTTCAAGTATTATCAGCCGTGTCCATATATTCCACAGCATTTAAATGAACCCAATAGGACTTATCACGAATGAGGAAAGGAGCTGCTTGAAATGCTTTGGAGATAAAGAGAACAGGGTGGGTGTATGCTGATTATAACTGTATGTGCTTAGCAATTGTATTATTGGTTAAACATCTCTTCTCTAGAAACGCTCTTCCTGTACATTGACCCGGATGTAGTGAGAGTTGCCATATTGTTGCTACACAATTGTATCTTTCATTATCACTGTTGTTTGGATCAGAGATGAGACCTTGACCCATTTTGGCAATTGAGTTTATTCCCTAGGACTAGGTAAAATATTGGCTCAATTTACCCTCGACTCCAAGATTATAATATGGGAGTCTCGTGGGTTATTGGTTACTTGTTTCATCATAGGGACTGTGAAGGTTATAAAGCTTATCTATGGGAAGGTCACAAAAGAGGAAGTTCTAGAGAGAGAAGCAGACACCGATCGCAGAAAGAAGCTGATGGCATTGGAGCTCATTGTTCCAATTCTTTCATGTTTAAATCGTGAATCTCTCATCTTTCCTTATCTATTCTTAAAGCCTCCTGGAGAGCTGTGCAGCACTCTTGTGCAATTTTTTTCTGCCTGTACAGTGATCAGCTGTGGAATCTGAGCTAGGAATCTCATTCTTCTCAGAGATGAAATTTGTTCTTGGTTAAACCTCCATTGACTGGAAGTTCATTCTATCAGTCCCTTGTGCTGGGAAATATATATTTTATGATTTTATTTAAAAAAATGTTTTAAATGATTTTTTACAGAGAGGAAGGTAGAGGGACAGAGAGTTAGAAACATTGATGAGAGAGAGACATTGATCAGCCGCCTCCTGCATGCCCCCTACTGGGGATGTGCCTGCAACCAAGGTACATGCCCTTGATAGGAATCGAACCTGGGACCCTTCAGTCCGCAGGCCGATGCTCTATCCACTGAGCCAAACCAGTTTCAGCATATTTTATGATTTTAAAGAATCTAACTTCTAGGGAGATTAATATTTCTTTTACTGAACTAAAGGAGCTGTTAATTTCATGAGTTCTTATTGAGAGAGTACTATATAAATATAGTAAAAATATTTCTAACTATAACCTGAAAGTAATTACAGAAGTAGTAGTTTCTATAATGATTAAGGGCATGGGCTCTGAAAACTGGTTTTAGGTTTTCATACCATTATTGACAAGTGAGTGACCTTGAGCAAATTACTTGATCTCTTTGTGAGTTAGCTTTCTCATTGTTAAAATAAGGGAAACAATGAAGGGTTTTTTGTGAAGATTAAAGAAAATCTTATGTACATTATTCTTCGAATAGCGCCTTGCACATAGTCAACACATAATAATAAGCTATCATTATTACTGAAGTATAGTTGATTATTTTAAAAGATTATATCATAATGAAACAATAGCTATTGTCAAATTGCACTTCTTTCACAATAAGGTTTTGAGCAAGCCGAAAGTTTCAGAGTTTTGTGACAATGAGACTCCATCTAGGGAGATATTTTAAAGTCGTTCAATGAATGGACAATCTGTCCTTCAGACAATCATCCAGAATTAGTTTATGAGTTTGTGATAGCCATTGATCAGCAGTGATTTTGTAGTTTATACCATGACAAGTTCTTGAACTACAGCTTTTCTGGGTTGTTGACTAAGTGCAAAACTTGTGTTTTTAAGGGAATATAAGATTTCTAGATGAGACGCTCAATAAAGACAACTACCTTCATAGAAACCTTTTATCTCTTCCTGGAGACGGGCAGAGACTTTCTGTGGGGAATAGCAGCATTCTAGTTAAAATGTGATTTGGGTTGTGACCCAGCGTCTAGATGAATGTGCAATTGAGTCTTACTCATTTCAATCAGAGAGCAGAGGCATGATGATTGCACATTGGAATGCTTTAGAAGCAGTGTAAAAAAATGCTCACCTCAGCCATAAATAAAAGCTCAGTGAACTAATCATAGAATGTTTAACCTTGAGCAATACTCCTTTCTTGTATGTGCTCCAAATACATGCCAAAGTAACGGAATGGATTTAACTTACTAGATAGGCTTATTGATTAAAAGCCACTTAAGAGTTACAGAATATGTATCCCAAATAATCATTTTGGTTATAGAATGGTTCATGGTATGATTTATGTATAAAATTAATTCTGGTGGTAAACTGTAGACTAGGTTGTTGGAAGGCAACGGTGAAATCAGGAAGAC
>PVJN01040695.1:0-19131 GCA_004026805.1 Lasiurus borealis
GCTGTGGGTGGAGCTGCAGGATGTGGGTGGGGCCGGGGCTGTGGGCGGGTCTGCAGGAGGTGGGTGGGGCCGGGGCTGTGGATGGGGCTGAGATGTGGGTGGGGCTGGGCTGGGGGTGGGACTGTAGGGTATGGGAGGAGCTGGGACTGTGGGCAGGGCTGCAGGATGTGGGTGGGGCTGCAGGATGTGGGTGGGGCTTAGATGTGGGTGGAGCTGGGACTGTGGGCGGGGCTGCAGGGTGTGGGTGGGGCCAGACCTGTGGGCAGGCCGCAGTCAAGCAGGGCTATTCAGCAGGGGAGGCCAGCCCACCCACTGGCTCTGGGTATGTGGCTTCAGGAAAGTGCCAGGCCCTCGGTCACGTCCCAGCTGCAGGGCTTCTGAGGCCCTTACCCCCCTTACCCGCCCCCCTACTCCGGGCCAGGGGAGGGGAGCACTTTCGGTGACGGACTGGTCCTGGTTTGTTCACGAGCTTGATTTGGTGTGGGATCCCTGCCCGCAGTCTGACAGCTCACACCTGGCCCTTTCCCCGCTGCCCACCCCTCGCCCGCCCGCCCACCTGCCGGCCCGCCCGACAGGCAAGGCCTTTATAAAAGGATGCAGGACCCCGAGGGCGCCTGGGCTCACAGCACTCCTTGCCTGAGGCCCGGGCGCCCTCCACCAGCTGTCCCCTCTGTCCCCCGCCCCCTCCTGCACCATCCTGGTCCTGGCTCCCGGGGTGGGGGCCCTCCCATCCTGCAGCCCCGGGGTTCATCACACAGGCTCCCCTTCCTGCAGCCAAGGGCCCGCCTCCGGCCCCGGCTTTTCTCATTGTGAGCCCCTGGGACAGGCTGTGTGGCTGTCCCTTTGGGGGCCACCAGCGGCCAGTGACCATGTCTACGCCCTTGTCCAGGCCCGGCTCCCTCCCGAGGGGCCGGAGCGCTGCTCAGCACATGACCCCTGACCCCTGTCTCGGCTCCAGGGTCCAGCAGGCCGGGCCTCTGCAGCCGGGGCACCTGCCTGCGGCCGAGCCCCGTGTGGCCAGCAGATGGCGCCCCCGCCCGCCGCGTGGCACAGCCCTGCCATCCCTGCAGCTGCTGGTGGTTCAATCGCGGTGCCCTTGTCCCCTAACGGCCCCCTCCCAACCACTCCGAGGCTCAGTGTTGGCGGCCCTCCAGGAGGTGGTGGCCGGGCTGCCCGCAGCCACCCTCACCCTGCAGAGCTGGCCAGCGCCTGCCCGCGGCCCGCCTCCCCTGCGGCTCCCAGAGGGGCCGGTACCTCTGCCCTTCGCTGTGCCCAGGCCTGCCCACCCGCTGGACAGCCGGGCCCCAGGGCTCACCCCCACCCCCCTGCTGCCCCGGGTGGTGTCCCCCAGCACCGGGCTCCCTGCTCTGCGTTCTGGCTGGCCCCCCCTGACCAGTGTTCTCATTTTTTTTTAATATATATTTTATTGACTTTTCACAGAGAGGAAGGGAGAGGGATAGAGAGCCAGAAACATCGATGAGAGAGAGACATCCATCAGTTGCCTCCTGCACGCCCCCCACTGGGGGTGTGCCCGCAACCAGGATACATGCCCTTGACCGGAATCGAACCTGAGACCCTTCAGTCCGCCGGCCGACGCTCCATTCACTGAGCCAAACCGGTGTCGGCTGACCAGTGTTCTTAAGAGTCCTGCCTGGGCCTTCCTGCGGGGAGCACTACCGGGGAGCCTTGGGGGGCCCTGCTCATCCTTGGGGGGATGCCTACCACCCGTCATGGTGGGGCTCACACCCGAGCCAGGGGAGCAGCCCCCAGGGATGGAGAGAGGGGACTAGACTCCAGCCTGCCCAGCAGGCCGGCCTCCATGTCAGCATCTGGGCCCACCCATCCACTTTGTTCAGGGGGGCCCGCTGTGTGGGGGTGCAGGGGACGCTCCAGCTCCCGGAGGAGGCTGCAGGCAGCTGCTCGGGGCCTGGCTAAGCGTTCCTCCCCCCTCTGCCCCCCCTCCTCCCCCGCCCCGCAGAGACACTACGAGCAGTTCCACGGCTTCGTGGTCATCCACGGCACTGACACCATGGCCTTCGCCGCCTCGGTGCTGGCCTTCGTGCTGGAGAACCTGCAGAAGACGGTGGTCCTCACTGGCGCCCAGGTGACCGCCTCCCTGTGGCTGCAGGGCCCGTCCTGCCCGGGCGGCGAGGCGAGAGGCGCCCTCGGACCCCGGGGCTGGGCTGGCAGCGGGGGGTGGGGGGTGGTCCCTGCGGGTGGCGGGCAGCCAGGCGGAACCTGCCGGTGTGGGGAGCAGCGGGGCAGCTGAGGGGAGGTGGGGGCCTGGCCAGTTCTGGGGGGAGGGGGACACAGGACCTGCTCCCCCGTCCTGAGCTGCACCCTCAGAAGCACGGGCCGGGGGAACCCACAGGTCACAGGGTCGGGGGACGCTCTGGCTGTCCCAGGAGGGCTGCCGGGGTGCGGGGGAGGGGAGGCAGGGAGGCCAGTCTGGGGGACCCCCACGGAGGACAGCCTCGAACCCGGGAGGGAGGGACGCCCCGGCCTGCAGGTCTAGGGGACCCTCGGGGCCATGAGGTGGCCCTGAGCTCGGCCCAGCAGCTCCCACACCCAGAGCGAGGGGCGGGTGTCCTCCCGGGGCGAGGACACGTGACCTGCTGGAGACCAGGTGGTGGTGGGGCTGCCTGCCAAGCCCAGGGACAGAGAGAAGGCCCCTCGGACCTGAGCCGTGGCCTCAGCTCTGGGCCCTCCTGCCACCAGGTGCCCATCCACGCCCTGTGGAGTGACGGCCGCGAGAACCTGCTGGGGGCCCTGCTCATGGCCGGCCAGTACGTGATCCCCGAGGTACCCCCTCCCCGACCCCCGACCCCCTACCCCCACCCACGGGCAGCAGGGCCCGGGCTCCGAGGGCTGCCCTCCCCTGTGCCCGACGCCCGGCACGTGCCCCCTGGGAGAAGGGAGGGGCGGGACGGCCACCCTCGGGGCACGCACGCTGTCCTCCGAGGGGGTCCCTCAGACTGGCCTCCCCGCCCGCCTGGGCGAGCTCCCACAGAGCACACAGTCCTGGCCGCTGGGAGCCGGCCTTTCCCGCCTCAGCATCTGGCCCGGGCGCTCCAGCACAGCAATCATTCACGGGGTCCCCACTCCCCACGGCAGGGGCCGCACAGAGGGGCGGTCGGCCCATGTCACCCGCTGCCCCCCCTCCGCCCCCCCTGCCCCCCAGGTCTGCCTGTTCTTCCAGAACCAGCTGTTCCGGGGCACGCGGGTCACCAAGGTGGATGCCCGCAAGTTCGCCGCCTTCTGCTCCCCCAACCTGCCGCCGCTGGCTGTGGTGGGCGCCGACGTCATAAGTAAGCGGGGGGAGGGGGGAGGGGGGCCACAGGGGGGGGGCGCCTGCAGACCCTGCAGGGAGCTGGGCGGGGAGACTGGGCTGGGAGCACCCACCGCCCCTGAGCTGGGACAGTGCGGCTCTGCTCTCCCCGGGCCTGGAGGGGTGCAGGTGGGGGAGTGGGAGAGGTGAGGGGGAGCCTGGGCCAGGAGGCAGCCAGAGGAGGAGCAGGTTTGGGGGGTTTGCCCCTCGTGTTCCCCTGCCAAACCCCGCCGACCAGGTGGCCTCCAGCCCAGGAGTCCTGCTAAGAGGCCAGGGCCCCGCCATGCACCTTGGTCCGGGGCTTCTCTCTGTCCCTGGGCCTGGCAGGCAGCCCCCCCACACCCCCCACCTGCCCCGTCTCCAGCAGGTCACGTGACCTCGCCCCGGGAGGACACCCGCCCCTCACTCTGGGTGTGGGAGCTGCTGGGCCGAGCTCAGGGCCACCTCATGGCCCCGAGGGTCCCCTAGACCTGCAGGCCGGGGCGTCCCTCCCTCCCGGGTCCGACTGAGGGGGGCCTGGCCCCAGCCTCCCCTCCCCCGCACCCCGGCAGCCCTCCTGGGACAGCCAGAGTGTCCCCCAACCCTGTGACCTTGTGTAAAGGACACCCAGCCTGCTGGGCCTGTGCTTCTGAGGGTGCAGGGGGTCTGGACCACCTGTCCTCGCCCCCCCCCCCAGCTGTGGCCACTCCTGGGGGGCGTTTGGGGCCCTGGGGCCTCGCTCTGGGCGGGGGGAGGCCGCTTCTGAGGGGACACAGGACCCCGCTCTCCAGGTTGGTTCGCCCGCCTGAGCGTCTGGCCCTCGGAACCAGGGAGGTGGCCTCGCCCACATGGCCTCCACCCCTGAGGCTGGCAGCGGGGATCCCCAGAGGGCTTAGGGTGCAGCCCCTGCCGGGCGGGCGGGCTCTTTCCCAGCGGGCGGGCCGGTCACGTGACCCTGAGCGCCCCCAGAGCCGTGGATCTCAGGTCAGGCCGCAGCTGTGGGTCAGGCACAGTGACGGGCCGGTCCCTCTGCCCAGGAGGACCCCGGGGTGGGAGCCAGGTGGAGCGGGCAGGCCATGTGGGGAGGCCCTGGCTGGGCCTGAGCCCCGACTCCCCTTCCCGAGCTCAGACCCGCACGCACTCCCGCTGGGCCTGCCCCGCCCACTCCCCAGCGGCCTTCAGGGGAGGGGGGAGACCCAGGACACGTCAGTGGACCTCATGCCTGGGCCGCGCTCCCAGGGCTCCGGGGGCGGGGGAGGGTCCTCCTCCTCGCTGAGAGCCGGAGCAACCCCGGGGGGCTTCCTGGAGGGGGCGGCACCGATGCCTGGCCTCCCTGCCCGTGCTGGTGCTGGTGCTGGTGGTGGTGCTGGCCCTCGGCCCCTCTGGCCGGTGTCGGGAGACTCAGCCCAGCTGAGGAAGGAAGGCGCAGGGACCCCACCCTCGTGGGGCTGAGTCACCCCTCATCTGGAGCTGAGGAGTGGGGTCTGGGGTGGGGGCGGGGGTGAGGGCTGCTGGCGGGCGCGGAGGAAGGAGGGGCCTGGGTCCCGGGCCCCCGGCTGGGTCTCACCAAGCCCCGAGGCCCGGCGGGGGCCTGCCAGAGCTGCGACTGTAGGCCGTGGGGCAGGAAAGGCATTGAGGCAGAGGAACAGCAGGTGCGAAGCTAAGAGGCACACAGATGGGGCCCCGCCGCAGGATCCCACGCAAAGCTTGCCGGCCGGGACCCCGGGAGAAGTGGGGGGAGGGTCTCCTCAGGACCATAGCCTCACCTGCCCCTACCGGGCACCCACCCCAGACAGCTGAGAGAGCGAATGAATGAGTGAATGAATGAGTGAATGAGTGGTCAGGGCCCTCGCCGCTGGGGAAAGAAGCCTCCATCGGATTCACCCCAAAGCCTCAGAGGCCTAACGTGTGCCCACTCACCGCTCCCCACGCCGGGGTGGGTGATGGGGGTCCCAGCCCTGTGGGTGGGGGGCGGGCAGATGCTTGGGGCCGGTGCCCCTCGGGCCGCCATGCACAGGCTCAGGGTCCCCAGTCTGAAGGCCACTGCACCGCCAGGACCCACCACGGCGTCCCCAGGGATGGGCTGGGCAGGGGTCCGGCCTGCAAGCCTCGGAGCCCATGCCCACGGGGCCCTCTCACCCCGGCGGCCGGATGGGCGGAGGGGGTGGCTGATGCCCTCCTCACCGGCCCCCAGGCCCAGGTCCCCCCGCTTCCCCCCGGCTCCCCACAGCTGGACGGTGTGCGGGTGTGAGAACCGGCCTCACCCGCCAGGCCTGTCCGGTTTGGCAGCTGCTGTTGAGAAACAGGGAGCTCTGCCCGGGCCCGGGGTGTGGCTGGCGGCGCGGGTGAGGGGGTGTGGGCACGGCCGCGGAGGCGGTTCCACGCGGGGTCCCTCCCGGGGGAGCTGGTGTTTCACTGCCGCCCAGGGGCCCGCAGGCGGAGGGCGGGGGCTCAGGAGCCCGTGCGGGAGGGCGCGGGGGGCTGGGGCGCAGGGGTGCCGGGTCTGAGTGGGGTGGCCAGGCCCTGACCCCCGGCTGTGGACACCGCTGCCCAGCGGTGGCGGAGGCACGTGGTCCAACCTGGGCCCCAGCAGGCTGCCTCCTCCTCTGGTGGGGGCAGCCCGCCTGGCCGGGGTGGCGGGGACACGGGTCCTGGGGGCTCTCCGGGGGTGGCCCTCTGTGGGGGCGTGGCCACCTTGGTCTCTGTGAACCCCTCTGCAGCCATCACTCCCTGTGGTGTGGGCCCCCACCCGCTCCTCTTTTTTTTTTAATTTTGTAAATATATTTTATTGATATTTTACAGAGAGGAAGGGAGAGGGATAGAGAGTTAGAAACATCGATGAGAGAGACATCGATCAGCCACCTCCTGCACGTCCCCCACTGGGGATGTGCCCACCACCAAGGTCCATGCCCTTGCCCGGAATGGAACCTGGGACCTTTCAGTCCGCAGGCCGACGCTCTATCCACTGAGCCACAATGGTTACGTCTGCCCCTGTCTTGTCTGCTCCCCCATTGGGGTCAAAGGTCCTGAATTAAAGGCCTGGCCTGGGGTCTCCCGGCCCCTCCCGGCTGCCCACCCTCCAGTGCCCCCACCCGCCCAGCGCCCGTGAGAGGGCGGCGGGTCTGGAATGTCTCTCAGGTCGTTACCAGGGGTGCATTGCTCTGGCCTCTGTGGGTACAGCGGGCACAGAGGCTGGCACCCACCCGTGGGGACAGGGAGGCCCGGATGGAGGTCCTAGAGCATCAGCAACTCCTTCCGCTCATCCGGCCGCCGGGGTGAGGGCCCCGTGGGCATGGGCTCTGAGGCTTGCAGGCCGGACCCCTGCCCAGCCCTCTCCCCGGGGACGCCGTGGTCAGTCCTGGCGGTGCAGTGGCCTTCAGACTGGGGACTCCGAGCCTGTGCATGGCGGCCCGAGGGGCACCGGCCCCAAGCATCTGCCCCCCACCCACAGGGCGGGGACCCCCATCAGCCACCCCGGCGTGGGGAGCAGTGGGTGGGCACACGTTAGGCCTCGGAGGCTTTGGGGTGAATCCCATGGAGGCTTCTTTCCCCAGCGGCGAGGGTCCAGAAGACTCATTCACTCATTCACTCATTCATTCATTCATTCATTCATTCATTTGCTCTCTCAGCTGTCCAGGGCGGGTGCCCGGTAAGGGCAGGTATGGCTGTGGTCCTGAGGAGACCCCCCCCCCCACTTCTCCCGGGGTCCCGGCCGGCAAGCTTCGCGTGGGATCCTGTGACGGGGCCCCGTCTGTGGTGCCTCTTAGCCTTCGCCCCTGCTGTTCCTCTGCCTCAATGCCTTTCCTGCCCCATAGCCTACAGTCGCAGCTCCGGCAGGCCGTCACCCTGGGGTCCTCCCCTCCCCCTGAGCACGTGCCCCAGGGACCCGGCACAGGCCAGGGAGTTTGTGAGCCCCGGGCTGGGCGTCAGGAGGGCCGGTGCCAGGCGGGGTGGGGTGGGGGGGCTTAGGGCTCTGGAAATGCAGGGGGATGTGGGGGGTAGCAGCACCAAGGGCCGGAGGAGCTGGGCCGGGGGCTGGCCCGCGGGCGGCTCCTGGCCCCACCGCCTTCTGCCCGCAGTCCGCCGGGAGCTGGTGCGGAAGGCCGGGGGCGGGCAGGCCCGGCTGGCGGTGCACAGCAGCATGGAGCGCGACGTGGGCCTGCTGCGGCTCTACCCCGGGATCCCCGCCCGCCTGGTAGGTCCCGCCGCGCCCCACGGCGTGAGCCCCCGCCCCCAGCCCCCCGCTACCCGCTGCCCTGCCCGCCGGCCCCGCTGCACAGCCTGCTCGGCCCCGTGTGTCCCGGTCAGTGGGGGGGGGGCCGGCACCCGCCCGCCTCCTGGGGGCTTGGGGGCCCAGCCTCCCCGTTTGGGGAGGTGGCTTGTCACACGACCCTGCACGTGTGGTAGCTGCAAGGCCCCCCCCAGACCCCGGCTGCGGGTGGGGGGGGAAGGGCATCCCGTGTGCGGGCGGCAGGGCTGCGTGCCGGCGGGGGGCTAGGCCGGGAGGGAGGTGGCAGCTGCCTCTGAGCCCTTCCCGGGGGCCCGGGCATCCCCACAGCAGCCACAGCCCCAACGCGTCGCAGGGGCCGGGGTCCCGCTGGGAGGACTCGTGCTGCGGCCTCTCCATGTGCCCGAGCCCGGGGGTTAGCGGCTTCCTGGGGCCGAGCAGCCGGCTTGCCCGGGGGAGGAAGCCCAGGCCTCACACCCCTAGTCACACATCCCACAGGTCCGGGCCTTCCTGCAGCCGCCGCTGAAGGGCGTGGTCATGGAGACCTTCGGCTCGGGGAACGGGCCCACCAAGCCGGACCTGCTGCGGGAGCTGCGGGCGGCAGCAGCCCGGGGCCTGCTCATCCTCAACTGCACCCACTGCCTGCAGGGCACCGTCACCTCCGACTACGCGGCTGGCATGGTGTGTGTGGGGGGCGGGCCCGAGGGGGGTGGGCGAGGGCACCTCCCCTTCACTCCCTCCTCCCCGCAGGCTGCAGCAGGCATGGTGGTGGCGGGGAGGGGGGGGGCCCGCAGGGGGGTGGGCGAGGGCACTGCTGCCCCTCCTCCCATCGCCCCCTCCTCCCCACAGGCTGCAGCGGGCATGGGGGGTGGGGGGTGGGCCCGCAGGGGGTGGGCGAGGGCACAGGGCGCCCGGGCTGGGACCCACGCGTTGGCGGCCGCCCCCCTCACCCCGCAGGCCGCGGCGGGAGCCGGCATCATCTCCGGCTTCGACATGACCTCCGAGGCCGCCCTGGCCAAGCTGTCCTACGTGCTGGGCCAGCCCGGCCTCAGCCTGGACGACAGGAAGGAGGTGCGAGCCCTCGGGCCATGGGCACGTCAGAGGGGGGCCTGAGGACGGGCCAGGGTGACATGGGGCAGAGAGGGGTAGGGGGGCGGGGAGGGGGCGGGCAGTCCAAGGCGGTGTCTGCATTCAGAAAGGGGGCAGGGGCCGAAACTGGTGTGGCTCAGTGGGTAGAGCGTCGGCCTGCGGACTGAAGGGTCCCAGATTCGATTCTGGTGGAGGGCATGTACCTTGGTGACAGGCACATACCCAGTGGGGGGCGTGCAGGAGGCGGCTGATCGATGTCTCTCTCTCATTGATGTTTCTGACTCTCTATCCATCTCCCTTCCTCTCTGTAAAAAATCAATAAACTATACTTTTTAAAAATATATTTAAAAAAAAGAAAGGAGGCAGGGATATGGGCCTCCCAGGGTGCACAGGGCCCGCTCTGGGGCCACCCCGCTCCCCTACTCTTTGGCTCCTGCATCCTTTGCTGACCCCCAACTTGTCCTTTCACCTTCTTGGGGAGCCTGAGGTCAGGCACGCCCGGAGACTCTCCAAGCAGAGAGCCCCTGACCCTCCCCCCGACCTCTCCCTCCCGGCAGCCCCAGGCACAGCCACCAGACGCTCTGGCCGGGGAGAGGTCTGGGCTTTGGGGACCTGGAGCCGGGAGGGGTGGGGTCGGGCTGGCCCGCCGGCTGAAGGACGGGGCCGGGTGGGGGAGCTGAGGCCCAGGGCGCCCTTCGCTGCATGTCCCCGGGGCCACCCTCCTGTGTCCCCCCCAGCTGCTGGCCAGGGACCTCCGGGGAGAGATGACGCTGCCCGAGGCGGACGCCTGCCGGCCCCCCCAGAGCGGCCTGGGGCTCGGGGTGGCCCAGCTCCTCAGCCTCAGCCAGGTACGCCCCGGGCCGGGCCGGGGGGAGGCTCAGGTCCACGGGAGGTGCCTGGGGTTCTGGACCCAGGCCCCCTGTTTGTGGGGTTGGGCCCACAGGAGGGGTTTGCTGGGTTCGCGAGCAGTGAGTGAGGAGGCCGGGCAGCCGGGCAGCCTCTGTGCCATGTTGCAGGTGGGGCGGTGCCAGCTGCTATCAGAGGTGCGGGTCCTGGGGGCGGGAGGGAGGGGCCGCCAGCTCAGGGGTCTCTCAGGCTCCAGGGGCTGATGCTCCAGGCCCCAGGACCTCGCTGGCTTTGAGCTCTCTCTCCTCCCCTTCTCGGCCAGGCTGCCGGGACCAGGCAGGGTCGGGGAGGAGAGGGGACTGGGGGCCAGGCCTGCAGGGAGGTGAGGGCCTCCCAGGGCCCGTCTACACACCTCCACCCTCAGGGTGAAGGGAGAGCCGGCGTGGGAGCCTGGCGGGCAGCAGGGGGGCCTGGGTCCCTCCCATGCCTCGGTTTCCCCTCAGAACCTGCGGCCGGCGTGGGGAGCCTTGGGAGCGTTCACTGCGGCCCCCCCGGGTGGGTCAGAGGGGAGCCGATGCGGGCGGGAGGGCACGGGTGCGGGCGGAGCGTGGGCTGGGGCTGGCGTGGGGCGGCCTCTGCCTCGACCTCTGCTGCGACCCCCGGCATCGGGGGGCTCCTAGATCACCCCCCATTCCTGGTGCTGGGGCTCTGAGGTGTGTGGAGCAGGGTTCTCCTGAGGGGGGGTGGATCCTTCCCGAGAGCCCCAGCGCCTCGTGGTCACATGGCCTGGAACTGGATGCCGGAAGCAGCCCCAGGGACAGGGACCCCGGGCACAGCTGGTGAGGAAGAGCGGGTGGCAGCCTCACACTCCCGACTCCCTCTGGGGGACACTGAGAACCCAGATGCTGCGCCCCCCTCCCCCCAGGAGATGGATGCCGTGCGAGACGCCCTGACCCCCAGCCTGGCCTGCGCCGCGGCCCACGCCGGGGACCTGGAGGCCTTGCAGGCCCTGGCGGAGCGGGTGAGCCCCAGCCCCCTGTGGCGGGGGGCAGGATGGCCTTTCTGGGGCTCCCTAGCACCCCCGTGCCAGGGCCACCAGCTGGCAGCCAGCGGCAGCGAAGGGGAGCCGGTGGCTGTGCCAGGCCTCACCCCGGGTGCACCTGCCCCTGCTGTCCCTTCCCCGTGGCCCCCGCCCCGGCCCGCCCAGCCCTCCTCAGCGGGGACGTGTCCTTCGTCACCCAGGGCAGTGACCTGAGCCTGGAGGACTTGCAGGGTCAAACCCCGCTGCACGCGGCCGCCCGCAGGGGCCAGGCCGAGGCCGTGAGGCTGCTGCTGCAGAGCGGGGCGGCCGTGAACGCCCGGGACGCCGAGGGCCGCAGCCCCCTGCTGCTGGCCGTGAGGGGCAGGTACGGACCCGTGTGTGCACGGGGGGCAGGGGCGCCCTGTGGGGGGCTGGGCCCAGCTCTCTCTGGGGGCGGGCAAGCTCTGGGCCGGGGCAGGTGTCACGCTGGCTGTGCCCGGTGCCCCGTGCCAGGCTGAGTGGGCACAGGTGCTCTGGGATGGACTCAGCCTGCCCAGCGGAGGCCGGGGCCCAGCCTGCGGTGTGTCTGGGGGTGCCAGTGGGGTCTCCTCCAGGGAGGGCGCGGAGGGCGCCGGGGAGAGAGGCAGGGGGTATCCGGGCCAAAGCTGGGAGGCCTCTGGACGCGCTGCCCCTGGGGGTGCCCGGTGGGAGCGGTGAGGGCCCCCCCCCGTGACGCCTCCAGAGCTGCCGGCTCCGACTCCCGCCCTGTGGTCAGGCGGGCGGGTGGGGCCTGAGCATCCGGCTGCCTCCTCTGGCCGCCGCCTCGCCCTCCCAGGCCTGGCCTCTGTCCGGGGCCGACCTCACTGCCCTGGTGGACAGTGCAAACCCGGGCGGCAGGGGTGTGGGTGGCCCTGATGTGAGCGGTGGGCGGTGCTGGGCCCAGGCGCTGTGGCTGCCCAGCAGGAGGGCCGGGCCTGCTGGCGTCCCCGCCCCACTGCCCGCCTGTGCCAGACGCCGCTGTGTGCACGCGTCCGTGTGAGCACGCGTGAACATGTGTGCTGGGCAGTGACCTCAGCTCTGCTCTTCGTCCCTGGGAAGTCTCCTCCGGGAGGCGGAGCCTCGGCCCCACTCCCAGGCCCCACCCCCTGCCCCAGTCCCAGGCCCCGGCCCCTCAGCACGCTCTTCGGGTCCCGGGTTATCTCGGGGAGGGGGCTCCGGAGGGAGTCGCAGGGCAGGCGGTGAGGGTGTGGGGCCCGGGCCCCCGATGGTCAGGGCCAATTCCTGTGGCCCCCTCCCTGTGTGCCCTGGGCTGGGAGCCCTCCCTGGTGAAGGGGTGAAAAGGTTCCACCCTCCTTCCCAGGCTCCTGTGAGCACGGGGCCCTCCGAACAGGCCTGGCAGAGGGTGGAGGGTGGGGGGCGGGGGGCGGGGCTGGGGGGTGGGGAACAGGGGGCGGGGGACCTGCAGGGTGTACCCCATCGCCCGGGCGATCTGGCTGGAGCTCCCAGGGGCAGGGACGGGGAGCACAATGAGATCACCCCACCCGGGCCCCGCCCTCCTCCCCGCCCGCCTGGCTGTCACAACACCCCCCAAACCGGTCTCCCCACCTCCTCCCCTGCCCACCCTGCTGGGCCCTGGGGCCGTTCCCCGGGCTCATTGGCAGCGTGGGGGGGGGGGCGAGGGCTGGGGTCACACCCTCCTCCCAGCCGCCTCGAAAGGGAGGTGGCCCTGGGGTGTGTGGTCTCCCTGGGCGCTGCGGGGGAGGGGTCTCTGCCCAACATGTGAAGTTACTGCCCAACAACACACGCGTTCATGCGTGCTCTGCCCTGGCTTCTGGGGCCACACCCCCACCTCCCCGTGGCCGGCTCCGCCTGGCATGCCCAGGGCCCAGGCCTCTGACAGCCGTCCACCCGGCCCTGTCCCCCCAGCACTACCCACTCTCGTGCCCTCCTGCCCCAAGGGCAGAGTCTGCCCCGTTGACTCAGTTTCCCCAGGCCCAGCGCGGCCGGTGGGTGTGCCGTGGGTGGGCAGCTGGGCGTGGGGACTCTCCCCAGGGTGGGCTGTCCCAGGTGCTCACAGAGGCACTGCGGCCCCGGCATAGGGGGCGGGGAGACCTCAGGGGGCGATGCAGGAGCTTCCCAGGTGGCTGGCAGGCCCTGGACTAGGGGGGGCAGGGGGTCGGGTCTGGGGCAGGGGCCCCGCCGTATCTCAGTCCCCCTTCCCCGCAGACACCTGGGCACCATCGGGCTCCTGCGGGCGGCGGGGGCCCGCCTGTCGGCCTGGGAGCTGGAGGACGTGGGGACGGAGCTGTGCAGGTGAGGCCTGGGCTGGGCCCAGCGGCGAGGCCTGAGGGGTGAGGGGCTTGGAGGCACCATGCCCGTGGCCAGCAAACTGATCTTCCAGCCCCCTGAGTGCCCACCACGGCCCACCTAGGGGACGGGCACAGGAGGATGGACCCGGAGGTCCCCAGCATGGGTGCTGGGGCCTCGGAGGGCAGGCCAGGGCTTCCTGCGTCCCTGGGGCCCTGCCCGGGGTGCCCAGGCCCTTCACTGACCCCCCTGCACCACCAGCAGCTCCCCGTCCAGTCCCGGGCTGCCCGCTCACAGAGAGAAGACCCCGCGCTCTGCCCCTCACCGGCCCCAAGCCCAGCCGCCCTCCAGCCCTGGCTCAGGGTCGCCGTGGGTCACGTGCTGCAGGCTGACTGGCCTGTCCCTGCCCTCAGTCAGGGAGGAGGGCTGTGGGGGCCAGCAGGGGGGTGGGCTGGGCCCGGATGGGGGCTTGGGCCGAACCTGTGAGCCGCCCACAGCCTCTGGTCTGCTGGCTCAGGGCCGCACCCACAGGAGGGCCTCTTGGGCTTTACTGACCGATGGGGAAACCGAGGCCGGGTCAGCCGGGTCCCCGAGGGGCTGGGGGGTGCACCCCGAAGGTACCCAGCACCGCCATGGGCCCTGCTGCGGGTTCCTGATGAGGAGAGGCTCATGAGGGCAGCTTTGGGGGGCTGTTCCCCCCCAGCCCAGCACCCCGAGGTCCCAGAGCTGGGAGTGGGCTCCTCCGAGAAGGCAGAGGTGCGGGGAGGCCACCCCGCCCAGCCAGGACCCTCGGCTAGCGGCTGGCTCCCTCCCGTCCCCCCCGCGGCCCCGCCCAGCGAGAGCGTGTTGTGAAATGTGAAACTGGCATCGCTCTCAGCGCGGGGCGTGTCCGTGTGCCCGGGCCTGCACGCCCGTGGGTACGTGCTCCTGCGTGCGCGTATGTGCATACGTGTGCACGTGTGTGTGCCTGTGTGTGTGCGTGTGCACCCCTGACCTGAGTCACAGGCACCCGCCCCGGTGAAACCAGACCCAGGCTGCCCACTCCCCCTGCCTCCCACCCCCCGCCCGGTGCTGGTGGCCCGAGGTTTGCCGTCGGCTCTGAACGGACGCTGCCAGCAACGGGCAGGCCGGGGGCAGAGGGCCGGCAGCACCCAGCAGATGCTGATGGCCCCCCTCGGTCCCCGCAGGCTGGCCTCCCGGGCGGACAGGGCGGGCCTGCGGGCGTGGTGGCAGGCCGGGGCCGACCTGGGGCAGCCGGGCTACGACGGGCGCAGCGCCCTGCTCGTGGTGAGTGCCCCCGGCTGCCGCAAATGCCCACTCTCTCCGGTGAACACACTTCACACAGGGAGCCCGGGGGGGGAGGGACGGGGAGGGGTGACCCCCCTCCAGGGCCCCGAGCTGTGGGGCCCCCTGTGCTGGGCGGGAGGGGGCGGGGCGGGCTCCTGGGCTGGGGAAGGCTGGGCAGAGGCCTGGTGGCTGGTCAGCAGCCCTCCCTCGGGCTCCCTCCTGCAGGCAGAAGCCGCTGGCAACGTGGAGGTGGTGACTCTGCTGCAGAGTCTCCAGGGTGCGGCTGGGGCCCAGGCCCCGGGGCCGGTAAGTCCCCGCTCTCTCTTCCCACCAGCCAGGGCTGACCACTCCCAGCCCCGCAGCCATACCCCGGCGAGGGCCAGAGCCTCTCCTGTCGGCAGGCACCCACTGCAGAGGGGCAGGCGAATAGGCTGGGGGGCGATGGGAGCAGTCAGGGAGGGCTGCCTGGAGGAAGGCCCGCCTCAGACCTTCTGGATTCTGTCCTGTCTACCACCCCTTGACAGACAGACCGTCCACAGCCCCGGAGGGCCGGCTATGGATGCCTCTGCCACGTGTCCTGCCCACCCTGACCCACGTACCCCGGGTCCCCTGACTGGATGCTGGCCAGGCCCTGCCAACAGCCCCCACCACTCCCTCGGCGGCCTCTGGAAGGGTCCCGAGGCTGAGGATGTGCTTGGGCCTTGCGGGGGCCCCTCCATCCACCGGGGCCTCAGCAGACCTCTCGTTTCAGGACATGCTGCCTGGTGTCTAACCCGAGTCCGTGCTGCTGCGGCATCAGCCAAACCTTCCTGTGACCTGCACCTCCCTCCTCTCTTTCCCCCTGTGGCTCTGACTGATGTGCCCTCGCTGCCGGGACTCTCCATCCTGTTCCCGAGGCCCGCCTGTGTCAATAAAGTCTCAGGGACACTCCCCCCCGGTCCCAGAGCCCATGCCATGGTCTGTCTGGGCCCTGCACTGGCTGTGTGTGTGTGTGTGTGTGTATGAGTATGTGTGTGTATAAGTGAGTGTGTGTGTGAGTGTGTGTATGTGTGTGTGAATGAGTGTGTGAGTGTGCCACGCGTGCGCGCACACGAGTGTGTGTGAGTGTGTGTATGTATGTGTGTGAATGTGTAAGTGTGTGTGAATGTGTGTGTATGTGTGTGAGTGTGTGTGTGAGTGTATGTGTATGTGACTGTGTGTGACTGTGTGTGACTGTGTATGTGAGTGTGTGTGTGACTGTGTATGTGAGTATATGTGTATGTGACTGTGTGTGACTGTGTATGTGTGATTGTGTATGTGAGTATATGTGTATGTGACTGTGTGTGACTGTGTGTGTGTGATTGTGTATGTGAGTATATGTGTATGTGACTGTGTGTGAGGGTATGTGTATGTGTGTGTGTGTGACTGTGTATGTGAGTATATGTGTATGTGAGTGTGTGTGTGTGTGTGTGTGTGAGTGTGTGAGTATATGTGTGTGTGTGTGTGTGTGTGTGTGTGTTGGGGGGGGTCGAGGCCCAGGCTCTGCTCACAGGGTGGTTGGTGACCAGCACCCCCGGTGAGAACTCAGCCGGCCCGCCCCAGGCAGCAGGGGTGCGGGGTGCCAGGCCCTGCCGGAGGGCCAGCCGTCCCCTCGCCCACTGCCCTGCCCCCCTGCGGGCTGCTCCCTCCTCCAGACCACCTCTGCCCACGCCTCCCCCCGCGGGCACCTGCTCATCCCTAGAGCATGGAGTCCCCTCCTCCGGGCACCCCCCCACCCACGCTGCTCCCCTGACTCCTGAGCAGCCTCTGTCAGGGCCCCGCCTGCCTGCAGGAGCCGGCCCTTCCGAGGGGTTCCTGCCCGTCCCCTCTGCCTGCCCGGGGCCTGGCTCACCACCCACTGCCAGCCCCACCGGCCAGGCCCCGTCCTGGGAGCCAGAGGGGCGTGGCCTGGGCAGCCCTGGCTCTGGGTGGGCCGATGGCTGCCCCTCGCCCTCGCCACCCCTGCCAGGTGGAAGGTGGGCGGGCAGCCCCGGCTGGCGGGCGGGCGTGCTTCTCCTCCATCCTCCGAGGCCCAGACGGAACCGAGACCAGGCGTCTGGTCCCTGAGCTGACCCTCTCTCTGTCCATCTACAACCTACATCCTCTGTGGTCCCCACAGGCTTGGCCCCGCCTGTGACTCTGCCCAGGGGCTCCCTGCCCGCCCCCCCACACCCCCTAACCCCTCCCCGATAGGCCCGGTCCCCCAGCACCTGGTCCCTCTTCACCCCCCTATCGCAGGAGGGTTTTCGGCTGTCTGTCCATCTGCCCGGGTGCCCTGGGCGGAGGGGCTGTGCCCTGGGGATTGGGGACAGAAGCCTGAACTCAGAGCTCACCCTCGGCATCCGCCGTGCAGCCGGGGCCGCTCCCAGGTGGGCCAAGCGGGGGAGGAGCCTCCTGCACCCCGAGGCTCCCCAGCCTGGTTCCCAGGCCCGGCTGGCCGCCTCCCAGACTCTCACCCAGTCTCGGGTGTGCCAGGGCCTTGCACAACCAGTGGCACCACGTGGGCACGGTGGGTCCCGGGCCTCTGTCCCACGCCTGCTGGGGGGGGTGTGGGGGCCGGAGGGGGAGGAGAGTTGGAGGAGACCCACAGCTGCTGGTGGCTGGGACCCTCAGAAAGCTGGGGCGCGGGGGATGCAGGGAGGGCGGGGAGACAGCCGGGCACTCGTCCTCTCGGTGCACCCGCTCCGCCTCGGGCCCTGCTCTGAGGGGACTGGGGACAAGGGGTTGTGAAAGCCGCTCCTGTCACCCCACAGGGCCCCGCCCGCCCGCCGCGCAGGTGCCGCCCGCTGGTGCCGAGCCCGGTCCGGGAAGGGTCCTGCCAGCCCCAGACGCCCACTGCCCTGCGTGCCCCGCGGGGGAGACAGCACCCGCCAGCCCTTCTCCAAGTGGGTCACGGCGGCTGGGGCGGCCCGGCCGGCAGATCGGCACTGCCCCTCGCCCCAGGGCCCGGCGGCTGACCCCATTCTCGGGGCACCCACACTCCGGACACGGAGCCCCTGCGGTGGCGCCTCGGAAGCTGGTGGGGGGGTCACCGGCACGAGGGGGGCGTTCCTGGGGGCTGTTTGTGTCCCGGCCAGGCCAGTTCCTCCCAGGACACCGAGTGGCCCTGGGGGCCGGGCTGGCACGGTGGCCTCTGAGGGCACGGGACAGCCCTCAGCCAGGACAGGGCCGCCTGCAGCTTCTGTGGTCCCGAGGGCCCGGCCCACCCTCGTTAGAGACGGGCCCAGTCTGCATGCGGGGCGATGCGTGCCTGGCACCGGAGGGCGGCTGCCTCAGCTCCCAGGGGAATGGGGCTGGGGTGAGACCGGAGCCGGGCCCGGGGAGGGCAGGTGAGCGTGGGAGGCAGCCGGGGCCCCTCCGCGTCCCCAAGGGACCAGACTCCCCCGGGAGCTCACACCCAGCGGTTCCCTCTGGGTGGGGCTTGGCTCCGGGTCCAGATCCCGGCCTATCTCAGAAATCTCGCTCGCCCGGGCTGCTGTTACCATCACCCCACGTTTCCCATCAAAGACAGGGAGCCCCGCCCAGGGCCGCCTCCCCTCCTCTCCCTCCCACCTCTCCCCCTCCGCTCCCAGCTCACACCGCTCACACCTCCGTCCCTCCCTCCCCACCCGACCCGTCTGCCTTCTCACAGGCCCTCTGGTGCGGGAGCCCGTGCCCGGTGGGCAGACGATGGAGCAGCAGGGGGGTCAGCCTGGGGCTGGGCTGTCCCAGGCCTTCCAGCCGGAGACGGACAGGGGTCCCTCTGGCCCACCAGGGGATATGGGGGGGGGGACAGGAACTCCCAGGCTCCTCTGGGTCACACGCTTCTGGGACAGTCACACTCCACCCTTGCCCGGCCCCTGACCCCACCACACACACACAGACCCTCCGGCCTGCAGCCCAGCCCCACCACCAGCCCCGGGAGCCCCTAGGAGCCTCCGTTTCCCTAAGGGGCGGCCCGGGCTTGGGCGAGCGAGGATGGCCGCGCCCACCCCTGGCTCCAGGTGGCCGAGGACTCGGGGGACCACCTCCCTCCACGCTTGCTCTTCCCCAAAGCGAGAACCCCCAGACTCTCTCCCCCTGCCCCCCAGCATCTCCAGGTGACCCGGGCGCGGGGCATGGAACAGTGTGTGTGTGTGTGTAGGGCATGGCTGGGCCCTGGCATGGAACAGTGTGTGTGCGTGTGTGTGCTTGTGTGTGTGTGTATGTGTGGAGGGCATGGCCGGGCCCTGTGGGAGGGAAGGGGCCGGACAGGGGCCCGGTGTCGGGGGGTCCCGGGCTGGATTCTGGGCTCACCCCCACACCTTTCCAGGGAGGACGCGGGTCTGGGACCCAGGACCGCGACGGCCTCGCAGGTTTCCCTTTCTCTCTGTCCCTCCTCCCTCCCGCCTCCCGGTCCTTTGAAGTGAGAGGCCCGGGAGGGAGGGGCGCGGCCGGGGGCCCCACCGCCGCCCACAGGCTGCGTCCCCCCGCGGGCAGCCGGGGCGCCGGACCAGACCAGACGGGCGGGCGGCTGCGGGCCGGGACGCCAGGTGCGCGGGGCGGGCGGGGCGGTGAGTCAGGGCCGCCCCCGCAGGGCGCGCCCCTGGGACCGGCGGCGGCGGCGAGGAGGACCCGCCGCGCGACCCGCGGGCCCGGAGCCGCCCGGCCCGGAAGAACCGGTCGGGCCGGGCCGCGCGGGCGCATTCCGGGCGGGGAGGGCGCGGGCCCCGCGGCTTAAAAGGCGCCGCCGCCGCGCTGCGCTCTCCGGCGCCACGGACGCCCCGGCCACGCGCAGGGACGGACGCCGGGCCGGACCGGACCGGACCGGGGCCGCGGAGGAAGGACGGACGGAGGGACAGGACGGAGGGAAGGAGGACGCAGGCGCGCCGGGGCCAGTGGTTCTCAACAGTTCAACAGTCTGTAGGCATTGTGAAATGTTTAGGACCACTAGCGCCGGCGCGCCCCGCCGCCAGCACCGCCCGGACACCCGCCCCGCCGCCCTCGGGGCAGGGGCAGGGGCAGGGGCAGGGGCAGGAGAAGGGGCAGGGGCAGGAGAAGGAGAAGGAG
>PVJN01040696.1:0-19131 GCA_004026805.1 Lasiurus borealis
TATCCCAGGTAAACTTACAAACTAATTCCTTAGATGCCTGGCAACAACTTAAAAAGGACATGAAAGAATTTAACCCCTTCCATTGGATCTCATAACATTTGCCTCTTAGCATAACCACTATTGCATGTATCATTTTTGTCGTAATATGTTTATTTCTAGTCTGCAGATGCAGAATGAAGAATCTTAAAAGGATTTGAACTCTTCAGGCAGCATTCACTTTTCAAGATTTATTAAGGAAAAGAAACGGGGGAGATATAGGAAGCCACCAATTGTCTTCACTATCAGAGAAGTGTAAGCAAGGAGCCTGGAATGCTGGTGAACCTTGAGCCCTGGCAAGGGCCAGAGTTATGCTCCAATTGTTTAGTCCAGACCAGTGGTTGGCAAACTGCAGCTCACAAGCCACATGGGCTCCTGAACCTTGGTTTGCTGCTCTGTTGACTAATGAGTTTGCTGACAACTGGACTAGACTAAATGTTACCATGTATTTGGAAGCTGTGAGGCCTATTGTGTGCAAAGAGGTAAAGGGTAGTATATGACAGTGGTCAGCAAACTCATTAGTCAACAGAGCAGCAAACCGTGGTTTGTGAGCCACATGTGGCTTATGAGCCGCGGTTTGCCGACCACTGGTCCAGATAATGGTGGCTGAAGCAATCTCCTGACCAAATAGTTTCAGAGTAAATCTTTCTAATATTTGCTGACCTTTAAGATAATCTGTCTGTTCCCGCAATTGCCTACCTGACTAAAGGCTAGATGTGTATCCAAAATTGAATAAAAGGTTGGCAAGCCTGAGCATGAGTGGAAATCCTTCCCCTGGTGTTGGGCTTCCTGTCTAGCCTCCACTATTTCCAAATTATTGTTTCTTATCTCATCTCTGTCATTTGTGTGGCCCTTCTCCACATCCTGAACCCTGAACCACACAGGAGGTAGCTCTCATAGGCATTGTATAATCTTTGCTTTGTACAATGCACAAAGTACACAACAGTATTTGGAACAATGCTTACTAAGAAAGCATTGTTCTTTTATTCAAAAGAGCTATTGAGCACCTAATGTGTAGTGCATAGCACCACAGATTATTTTAAAGTGCATAAAACCCAATGATTTCCCATCTTACGTTTAAGACCTTTATTCATTTTGAGTTCATTTTTTGTTAACAGTGTAAGGTGGTTGTCTAGTTTCATATTTTTTGCATGTATCTGACCAAATTTCCCAGCACCATTTATTGAAGAAACTGTCTTGATTCCATTGTATGCTCTTCCCTCCTTTGTCAAATATTAGCTGAGCATAATGGCTTGGGTCAATTTCTGGGTTTTCTGTTCTGTTCCATTGGTCTATATGTCTTTCTTGTGCCAGTACCAGGCTGTTTTGAGAACAGTGGCTTTGTAATATAGTTTGGTATCTGGTATTGTTCTCCATCTTTGTTCTTTTTTCACAGGATTGCTGTGGCTGATCAGGTGTTTTTTATTCCAGATGAATTTTTAGAGAGTTTGTTCTAGGTCTGTGAAATATGCCATTTGTATTATAATGGGGATTGCCTTGAATCTATAGATTGCTTTGGGTAGTATGGACATTTTAATAATGTTTATTCTACAAATCCATGAGCATGGTCTATTCTTCCATTTGCTTATATCTTCCTCGATCTCTTTTTTCAATGTCCTGTAGTTTTCTGAGTACAGGTCTTTTATCTCCTTAGTTAAGTTTATTCCTAGGTATCTTAATTTTTTTGGTGCAATGGTAAATTGGATTTAAAAAATATATGTTTCATTGATTTTTTATAAGAGAGGAAGAGAAAGGGACATAGAGTTAGAAACATCGATGAGAGAGAAACATCGATCAGCTGCCTCCCACACACCCCTGACTTGGGGATGTGCCCACATCCAAGGTACATGCCCTTGACTGGAATCGAACCTGGGACCTTTCAGTCCGCAGGCCGACGCTCTATCAACTGAGCCACACCGGTTTCGGCAAATGGGATTTTTTGTTTGTTTATTTATTTTCTCCTTCTGTTAGTTCATTGTTGGTATATAAAAACGCCATAGACTTCTGGGTGTTAATTTTATATCCTGATACATTGCCAAATTCATCTATTAAGTGTAATAGTTTTTTGATGGAGTCTTTAGGGTTTTCTATGTACAATATTATATCATCTGTGAATAATGACACTTTTATGTCTTATGTTCCCATTTGAATGCCTTTTGTTTCTTTTTCTTATCTGATGGCTATGGCTAGCATTTCCAGCATTATGTAAAACAGGAGTGGTGAAAGTGGGCATCCCTGTCTTGTTCTTGTTCTTAGGGGAGAATGGATTTAGTTTTTGCATATTGAGTATGATGTTGGACCTCAGGTTTTTCACCTGAGGTTTTTATTATGTTGAGGTATGATTCCTCTATTCCCACTTTGCTGAGAGTTTTTATCAAGAAAGGGTGCTGGATTTGTCAAATGCTTTTTCTGCATCAATTGATATGATTATGTGATTTTTGTCTTTCAATTTGTTTAGGATGTATTACGTTTATTAATTTGCAGATATTGTACCAGGCTTGCATCCCTGGAATAAATCCCACTTGGTCATGTTGTAGGATTTTTCTAATGTAAATGAGGGGAATTAAATTTAATCCAATTTGCTAGAATTTTGTTGAGGATTTTAGCATCTTTGTTGATCAGGGATAATTCTTTTTCTATGTAGTGCCCTTATCTGGTTTTGGGATTAGGGTAATGCTGGCTTCATAGAAAGAGTTAGGAAGTATTCCTTCCTCTTGAACTTTTTGGAATGGTCTGAGGAGGATAGGTTTTAGTACTTATTTGAATGTTTGGTAAAAGTCCCCTACTAAGCTGTCCAGATAGGACTTTTGTTTGCTGGAATTTTTTTGATTACCACTTCAATTTTATTGGTAGTTATAGGCCTATGTAGGTTTTTATTTAATTATTTCTGATTGAGTTTTAGGATATTTTATTTTTCTAGGAATATGTCTTATCTCGCTCATTTGTGGAATATAATGAATAACAAATAGATTAACTTAAGGGATCCAGAGACAGAAGCATTGAACAGACATCCAACCTCAGAGGGAAGACAGGGTGGGGTAAGAATGAGAGATCAATCAAAGGACTTGTATGCATGCATATAAGCATAACTTATGGATACAGACAGTGGGGGGGGGGGTGAGGACATGTGCTCAGGGGTGGGAATAACTGGGGAGAGGTCAATAGGGGGAAAAGGAGACATATGTAATACTTTAAACAATAAATAATTAAATAAAAACAAAAACAATCAAACAAATAAAAAAACAAAAACCAATGAGTATTCTCAAGGTAGCTCTGTGACATCGTGCAAGAGAAAAAGTCCACTTTACAGGCCAGGAGCAGTTAGAATTTAAGAAGTGATGGAGTTGAGGAGGCTTCAATATAATTGTTGATGTGTTACAGAAGTAATTATATTGACCAGAATCTGTCCATCAGCACACTTCTAACAAACTTGGAAAGGAAAAGCAACTTCTGAAATGCTAAATATTATTATTTTTTAAATATATATATATATATTTTTTTTTGTAGAGAGGAAGGAAGAGGGATAAAGAGTTAAAAACATAGATCAGCTGCCTCCTGCACACCCCTAAGTGGGGATGTGCCCACAACCAATGTACATGCCCTTGACCGGAATCAAACCTGGGACCTTTTTGGTCTGCAGGTCAACACTCTATCCACTGAGCCAAACCAGTTTCAGCAAAAATGCTAAATATCATTTTTAATGTAATTCTATTCTGTAATCAAATATAGGATACTTTTTCTAACTTATTTTGTACCTGAGCTATTAGTAATTGTAGTGGTGCTCGAGGCCTGAGAAAATAATTAACAATCTTTGTGAGTGGGACAAAGCATTCTGTATCCTGGAATTTCTGCCAACTCATTTGGCAGAAGTAGAACTAATTCCAAACATGGGGAACTCAATGTCTACTATATAAAGCAAATTAATTATTTCAGTCAGGGTGCTTTTTGCTCTCTTTCAGATATTTGTTACCAGGGTCCTAGGATCCCAAGTTTGTGTAGTTGAAACTCAGGGGATTCTGACTCCCTTGAAACTATATGCAAAAATGTTTGGGCACAAATTTGCATGCATATAAGCATAACTTATGGGTTAGAGGGTTTATCATTTTCATCAAATTCTCAAAGGAGTTAACCACTTTCCTATTAGGGTAGCAGAAGATGAATAAAATACAGTGGTACCTCGAGATACGAGTTTAATTCGTTCCGTAACCTTGAGGCGTGGGAAACTATGAGACGCTCGAGTCGTGGTAAACTGGTGGGTCCTGTGCAGCAGGCCAATCCGTGCGATTACTCCTATCTCAAATGTTGCTCGTATTTCAAAGCAAAAATCGCTTGCCCTACGGCTTGTATCTCAAAAATCTCGTATGTTACGGCACTCGTATCTCGAGGTACCACTGTAATTATAACCCATTTATAATTATTAATATAAAATACTAGTAAACTGAATATAACTGAGTTACAACCTGGTTGATAGGCTCCAAAAGAATACTGTGCTATCAAGAAGACAAAAGCAGCTGGTATTGTCAATTTCTTCCGCATCCATTATGATCTAATGGCTTCTTTATCCTGGATTCAACCAGCAGCTTCAGTTTAAGGCTCTGACATTTGTCCTTGTATACAAATCATCTTCACTTAATGTCATGAGGGATTTCTCCTGACTATGTTATGGAGGGGCACAGAGGAACATTATGAGAGAGAAACCATCTCTAGAATGCAACCCAGATCTTTTTCACCATCTGCATCCTTACCTGGGTTAGTTGCTTGTTGATGCCATATGCTCCTTTAATCACTCTTCATTTTACTGGCATTTAGATTTCACCCTATATATATATAGTTAATAACCACAGCATCCAGAAAACTCCCTGGTCAAAGTAGTCAGATCAGTGAGTCTGAGTGGCTATTCCTGGAATAAATAACAGTGCAGTGTACTCCTCCTTATCCTTTTAACCTATCTAAATTGTACCACCAGCAAGACCCAGCTCAAATATCTCTGCCTCCCTGAAATCTTCCTCAACATGTAAATGCAGATCTCTTCTTGATAGCACAGTATTCTTTTGGACTCTTATCAGCTATGTTGTAACTCAATTATATTCAGTTTACTAGTATTTTCTATGAGGAGAATGAATGGTTCATATGTGCATATCTGCTCTAAGCACAGTGACATGAAAGAACAGGCACTTAAAAATCACAGTTAAACATATAATGGCCTCAGAGTGTCAACAACATTCTCCATATTTGAGAAGTAAAAGCCACACCATCTTTAATTTGGAACCCTCATAAAACTTAGTAGTTTTAAGCACATTGATGCCCCAAAAATTCATGAGATTAGCATGAAATTGACAAAAAACCTGGGGTGTGGCACAGAACATTGGTGTTTTCTAGGAAAAATGAATAAGCTAGCAGCCGGCATTATCAATATTTTCTGTATCCATTGTGACCTAATGGCTTCTATATCATGGTTTCAACCAACAGTTTAAGTGCATGAGATGTATTTGGATTTTCAGCTTTGCTGCAGGGAGTGACATGGACCACTTTAATCCTCCAAAATGTGGTTCTGAACACAATATGTACTAGATGCTGAAGATGTTTGCTCACTGAAATCTCATTAATTCAGAAGCATATAGTCATCAGTCATTTTGAAGATGCAAACTCACACTAACTGATTTAACACTTAGAGTGTAGCAAATACATTTACCTGCTTTATGTAAACTGATTCTTATGGGAGCCCAAACATATGTAAATGACTTGCTCAAGGTCATTCAGGAACTTCATGATCTTTTTACTAAAGTAGGGTACCATTCTAATCCATGTATACCTGCCTATTTTGTACCAGACTGAACTGAAAAACAGTTCTTTTCTCCTGAATATCACCTTTCCTTGGCAACTATTTAAGTCTACTATTTAAAAAAAAACATAGCGAAAATAAAGCACAGACAAAATTATATTTGACAACCTAATGGAGCACTCTTTTTTGTTATATGAAAACAGCATCATTCAAGCATCATCATTCAACAGCTTTCAGTTCCAGCAAGGAAGGGGCATATTTATTTGGCATTTGAAGGAGAGTTGAAACCACAAAATCACATAGTGGAAAGCAACAAAGAATTCCACTTTTGTTAGTTATGTTTCCTACAAGCCCTTGATTGCAAAGGGCTATGTGTTATATATTCCTTTTAACTGTTGAGAAACAAAATCTTTCCAACAGTCCAATTTTATTACAATATTTAATACATAGTTACGTATTTGTAGTAGCTCTAATTTCGCATAGGCTTACAAAAGAGAAGCCTTTAGTAAATACCTTTCCCAGGATGTTTAGAGACCCCTGTATGAAGATAGCTTATTTAAGACAAAGAATTCTCAATACTAATGGCTTCCTCTGAGGTATTTTGCTTTCCTAAAGCTCATGCACAAAGAAAAAAACAAACCTTTTATGATTCTATTTTTTTTTTTTTGGTAACTGCCCTTACATCTACCAGGGATGTCATATAGTAATGTCTAAATAATCTTCATCATCTATGCTAGAATTCATTTTTTTAAAGAAGCTCCTTGATTTTATCAAGGAGGATCATCCTTTTCCTCCTCTGTGTTCCAACAATATTTTATTCATTCCTTTATTCTATACTTACTGAATTTCATTAAAATGCAGTGTTTACTTCTGTTTCCCCATCTTAACCATGAGCAACTTTAGGTTAGGAGTCATTTTTTAGTTATTTTTTTCCCCACAATACCCAGGATATTATCACTGCTATCCTTGCCCCTATCTAGCATTTACTGAGTATCAAATGCCATATCAAAGACCTTATAAAAGTTGATATATGAGGCAAGTAATGTTTTCCTAATTTATACTCTACTTAAACAGTTGAGAAGTCTGCATTTTCAATTTTAGAATATTATTTTAAGTAAAATGACATTAACATAAAATTTACCACTTTAAAGTAAATATTTCAGTGACATGTTCATTCACAATGTTGTACAACCATCACCTCTATTTAGTTTCACAATATTTTCATCGTTACATATAAAAACCCTGTACCTACTGAATAGTCATTCCCCATTTCCCTCCTCCTCCCTCTGGAAACCACTAATCTGCTTTCTGTTGCTATGGATGTGCCTATTCTGGACATTTCATATAAATGGAATCTTACAAGATGTGACCATTTACATCTGCGAAGCCTGGACCTTATTTCAATTCTACCTAATATTGGATGCCGTTGCCTTATCTACCATATTTCATTTTGCTTTACATTATAGGTGTTTACTCTCTATATATATATTTTTAAAATATATTTTATTGATTATTTACAGAGATGAAGGGAGAGAGAAAGTCAGAAACATCGATGAGAGAGAGACATCGATCAGCCGCCTCCTGCACATCCCACAGTGGAGATGTGCCCGCAAGCAAGGTACATGCCCCCTACCGGAATCGAACCCGGGACCTTTCAGTCCGCAAGCCGACGCTCTATCCACTGAGTCACACCAATCTCGGCTGTTTACTATATATTTGATGAGTGAATGAGGAATTATAGAAGGGGCACTAATCAGGCTACTTATTTTCTATTTAACCTAGTTATTTATAATTTTATTTACTTTCATAAAAGATCCTTCTGCAGCTTCTACCAAGTGTCAGTCTAAGAGACTACAGCTTAGAGGTACCTAAACAGAAAGGAAGGTAGTGCAAAAAACAGGTTTGCAATGAGCTTTCTCTGTAGGTTCCATATTACATCAAATTGACACCTACAACTGCTTTGCTCAGATCACACTTTTGGGATAAATTTAGAAGAGACTAGGAGTGAAGCTTGTTAGGAATGGATTATCAATTTGTTTGCCAGGGCTAGAGAACCAGACTCCTGTAGGAGACACAGGAAGGAGCTGGTTTCTATGGGGTGCCAAGAAAATTTGAGAAATCATTCTTTGCTTGAAGACATTCAGATTTGTTAGGAGAGGTGTTAAGAGTGTCATTTTTTTTCTCTCAATGTGGGAAGCGACTTTTGACACTACTTGAAAAGCAACCAAATGCATTTAATTTTTTATTTAATTTTTAATGACTGATCTGTCTGGTTATAACTAAGGAAATTCCAAATAGATAATTCTTACATTTTTATGTGTCTGTCAAAATGTGCATTATTTTTATGTTGCCTATATACAGCATGTTTTAGGAACCTATATTAATGATGTCTCTATCTTTATTTAAAATTTAATTATACATTCACTGATAAGACAATAGAGAATTAGTATACCTGACCCTTATCCCATCTGCTTTGGGGGGTACTATTTCAAATCTGGCACTTCTTGTTTTATTTTATGACATTAAGATGGAATTTAGGTTTTATTTACATTTATTTACAGGAAATAGAAAATATCAAATCAAATAAACCTTTCTCTACTTCCAAAAGAAAAGGAACTAAAACCCAGTATCAAAAATTTTAATAGTTTTTTATTGCTTTTGTGTGGGTTTGAAGAAAGACAATTATCATCTCAGTTTTAGGCATGCCCAGTTATTTATGCCTCTTTATGTCACTATAAATATATGATAGCCTTACCTTTTACTTAAATTCTAGTTTTTATTTTGAGAAAACTATGGATTCATGTGCAATTTTAAATAATAATGCAAAGAAAAATCCAGCACCCATTTATGATTAAAACTCTCTGGAAAGTGAAACTAGAGGGTACATACCTCAAAGTAATAAAATCCATATATAACAATCCCACAGCCAACATACTCAATGGGCAAAAATAAAAGTATTTTCCCTAAATCAGGAACAAGACAGGGATGTCTGCTTTCATCACTTTTATTCAACATAATAATGGAAGTCTTAGCCACAACAATTAAAAATAAATAAATAAAAGGAAAAGAAATAAAAGGTATTTAAGCCCTAGCTGGTTTGTCTCAGTGGATAGAGTGTTGATGTATGGACTAAAGAGTCCTGGGTGTGATTCCAGTAAAGTGCACATGTGCTGATTGTAGGCTCCATCCCTAGTGCATGGTATCCAATCAGTGATTATCTCTCATCATTGATGTTTCCATCTCTGACTCAATCTCTTCTTCTTTGAAATCAATAATAAAATATTTTTAAAGAAAAAAACCATTGACCCAAGTGTTCTTTCATTTTTTTAAAGAAAAGGTATTCAATTTGGAAAAGAAGAAATAAAGCTCTATTTGCAGATGACATGATAATGTATATAGAGAACACTAAAGAGTTTACCAGAAAACCACTAGAACTGAAAATTGTATTCAGAAAGGTAGCAGGATAAATAAATATTTCCAGAAATTGGTTGCATTTTTATACAAGAATAATGAAATACCAAAATGAAAAATTAAGAAAACAATCCAACTTACAATTGCATAAAAAATACCTAGAAATAAATTCTACCTAGGATCTAAAAAAATTTACACAGAAATTTATAAGACACAGAAAAAAAGTGAAGATACAAATACTAGTAAGTCAGAGCATATATGTGATCATGTATAGGATGAATTAACATCATTAAAATGTTTTTGCTGCCCCAAACAATCTATAGATTCAACACAACTCCAATCAAGATACCAATGAGGTGTTTCATAGAAATAAAACAATTATTACAAACATTTATACAAAATACCAAAAGGCCTCAAATAGCCACATCAATCTTTAGAAAGAAGAACAAAGTTGAAGGAATCACACAAACTGATATCAAACTATACAACAGGACCATAGTAATGAAAACATTATGGTACTGGCATAAAAAACAGACACATATATCAATGAAATAAGATAACCCAGAAACAACACACAAACAAATAAATAAAATCAATGACTGTATGATAAAAAATAGCCCAGAAAGAAATTCATACCTTTATGTTCAATAAATATTTCACAAAGGAGGCAAAAACATACAATGGGTTAAAGTTAGTCTATTCAATAAGTATGTTTGGAAAAATTGGACAGTTACATGCCAAAAAAAAAAAAATAGACCACCTTCTGGAACCATCTGCATAAGAATAAACTAAAAATGGATTAAAGACTTAAATGTTATAGTTGAAACCATAAAAATCATAGAAGAGAAAAAAAATGGCGGCAGAATAAACAAATGTGTCCCAAGCCTTGTCCCAGAGCAGATAGAAAGATCAGCTAAGGGTCGCATGGGCAGTGTTTTTTAGCAAGTTAAGGGACACCAATTCTCCGGGAGAAAGTATGGGACTGCTGGAAGGGGCTCTCCTGACTGGGCAGCCCTCACTGCTGCTGGGTTTCCTCCTGGAGCCACCAACTCATACATGGAGATTGTGTCATCTTGAAGGGGAAAGTGAATGTTATAGGAAGCTTGAAAATCTACAACTATGGCACCCAACAAACAGTTGTGAACCCCAGAACATTAGTCCCCAATTGGCGCAAACACACGGATTCAGAGAAGCTCTAAGCTCAACCATGGAAAGGTTGGATTTCACCAGGGATAAGGAGAGAGAGAACTACATAACCAGACACCCCAAGAAGAGATACCATGGGGAGACAAAGAAATAGCCTGTATATGAAAAAAAAGCAGGCATCACCAGAAAAGGAAGTAAATGAAATGGAGGCAAGCAACCTGCCAGAGAAAGAATTCAGAGAAATGGTCATAGGTTGCCTGAAAAGAATAGAAGACAAATTTGGCAATATAAGTAAGAGGAAATGAAGAAAACCCAAGAAGAAATGAAAAATGACATCACCACTATAAAGAACTTAATAGAGAGCATCAAAAGTAGACTAGAAGAATCAGAGGACCACATCAGTGATCTAGAAGACAAGATAGGAAAACATACCAAGTAGAGCAACATTTAAAAAAAATAAATAAAAATAAAGAGGAGAGCCTAAGGGAATTTTGGGACAACACAAAACAAAACAACATCCACAAGATATGGTTCTTTGAAAGGATAAACAAGATTGATGAACCTCTAGCTAACCTCACCAAGAAGCAAAGAGAGAGGATCCGAATAATCAAAATCAGAAATGAAAGAAGGGAAATAACAACAGACACCACTGAATTACAAAGGATTGTTAAAATATAATATGAACGACTCTATTCTCACAAACTGGGCAACCTAAAGGAAATAGACATTTCAATAGAAAAATATAACCTTCCAAAACTCAATCAGAAAGAATCTAAATATTCATTAGACCAAAAACTGGAAGAAATAGAAGCAGTCATCAAAAAGCTTCCAGCAAACAAACGCCTGTGGCCAGACGACTTTACAGGGAAGTTTTACCAAACATTCAAGGAAGAATTAAAACCTATCCTCCTCAGACTATTCCAAAAAATTCAAGAAGAAATATTTCCAAGCTCCTATGAAGCCAGCATCACCCTAATACCAAAACCAGATAAAGATAACAAAAGGACAGAGAATTACAGGCCAATATCCCTCATGAACATAGATGCCATAATCCTCAACAAAATTCTAGCAAATCAGATTCAGTAGTACATCAGAATAATCACACACCATGACTAAGTAGGATTTATCCCAGGAATGCAGGGATGGTACAATATCTGCAAATCAATATATGTGATACATCATATAAACAAATGGAGAGATAAAAATCACATAGTAATATCAATTATTGCACAAAATCATTTGATAAAATGCAATACCCTTTCTTGATAAAATCTCTCAACAAGGTGGGAATAGAAGGATCATACCTCAACATAGTAAAAGCTATTTATGATAAACCCACAGCCAACATCATACTCAATGGGAAAAACTAAAACCAGTTCCCCTAAGAACAGGAACAAGACAGGGATGCCCACTCTCACCACTCCTGTTTGAAATAGTACTAGAAGTATTAACCATTGCAATTAGGCAAGAAGAAGAAATACAAAGCATCCAAATTGAAAAGAAGAATTAAAGCTGTCCTTATTTGCAGATGACATGATACTCTACATAAAAAAAACCAAAAGATTCCATCAATAAACTAATAGATTTAATGAATGAATTCAGGAATGAAGCAGGATACAAAATTAATGCCAGGAAATCAATGGCATTTCTATACTCCAATAGTGAACTTAGAAAGGGAGACTAAAAAAGCAATCCTATTTACTATCATATCAAAAAAAATTAAGATACCTAGGGATAGACTTAACTAAGGAGGTGAATGTCCTGGATGTGGAAAACTACAGGACACGGAAAAAAAGAGATAGGGGAAGATGCAAACAGATGGAAGAATATACCATGTTCATGGACTGTTAGAATCAACATCATTAAAATGTCTATACTACCCAAAGCAATCTATAGATTCTTTGCACTCCTCATTAAAATACCAATGGCATATTCCACAGATCTAGAAAGAAATCTCCAGAAATTCATGTGGAATATAAAAAGACCCCAAATCGCCACAGCAATCCTGAGGAAGAAAAATAAAGTAGGAGAGATATCAATACAAGATTTCAAGCTGTATTAGAAAGCCACTTTTCTCAAAAGAGCCTGGTACTGGCACAAGAACAGACATATAGACCAATGGAATAGAATACAGAATCCAGATATTGACCCAAACCACTATGCTCAACTAATATTCGACAAAGGAGGCAGGAACATACAATGGAGCCAAGACAGTCTCTTCAATCAATAGTGTTGGGAAAATTGGACGGATACATGCAAGAAAATGAAACTTGACCACCAACTTACACCATACACAAAACTAAACTCAAAATGGATAAAGAACTTAATCATAACATGGGAAACCATAAAAATACTCGAGGAATCCACAGGCAGCAAAATCTCAGACATATGCCAAAGAAACTTCTTCACTGATACTGCTCCTATGGCAATGGAAGCTAAAGAAAAAATAAACAGATGGGACTACATCAAAATAAAAAGCTTTTTCACAGCAAAAGAAACCATGAACAAAACAATAAAAAAGCCCACTTTATGGGAGAACATATTTGTAAATGTTATCACTGAAAAAGGTTTAATCTCCAACATTTACAGGCAATGTATACAACTTAATAAAAGGAAAAAAATGATCTAATAAAAAATGCGCAATGGACCTAAATAGATACTTTTTGAAAGAAGACACAAGGAAGGCCAAGAGACACATGAAAACAAGCTCATAGTCACTAATTGTCCGAGAGATGCAAATCTAAATGACAATGTGATACCATGTCACACCTGTCAGAATGGCTATCATCAACAAATCAACAAAGGACAAGTGCTGGAGAGGATGCAGAGAAAAGGAACCCCCGTGCACTGCTGATGGGAATGCAAACTGGTGCACCCACTATGGGGAACAGTATGGAGTTTCCTTAAAAAACTAAAAATGGAGCTCCCATTTTACCCAGTAATCCCGCTCCTAGAAATATATCCCAAGAAAGTAGAAACACCAATCATAAAGAATATATGCACCCCTATGTTCATAGCAGCACAATTACAATAGCTAAGATTTGGAAACAGCCTAGATGCCTGTCAACAGATGACTGGATCAGAAAACCATGGTACATCTACACAATGGAATGCTATACTGCTATCAAAAGAAGGAATTACAGTGGTATCTCGAGATACGAGTGTCCTAACATACGAGATTTTTGAGATACGAGCAATTTTTGCTTTGAAATATGAGCAACATTTGAGATAGGAGTAATCGCATGGATCGGCTGGCTGCACACGACCCACCAGTTTACCGCGACTCGAGTGTCTCATAGTTTCCCACGCCTCAAGGTTACAGAAGAATTAAACTTGTATCTCGAGGTAATGCTGTATTACCATTTTCAGCAACTTGGATGGAACTGGAAAGCATTATGCTAAGTGAAATAAGCCAGTCAATGAAATAAAAATACCACATGATCTCACTCATTTATGGATAATAAAGAACATTATAAACTGATGAACAAAAGATAGATACACAGGTAGTAAAGCATCAAACAGACTATCAAATTACAGTGGGAAGGTTAGGGAGACGTGTGGTAAATAAAAGATCAGCCAAAGGACTGGTATGCATGCATATAAGCACAACCAATGGACTCAAGACACTGGGGGTTGAGGGCATGTATAGGAGTACAGTGCGGGGGGAAGGGGGAGGCAATGGGAAGATATGTACACATGTCATACATTAATAAAAAATGAAATAAATAAATAAATAAATAAATAAATAAATAAATAAAATTGACTACTCTAAAAAGGTCATAGAAAAAACATAGGCAGTAAAATCTCAAACATTTCTTATAGCACTAGTTTTTCTGACATAACTTCTTGGACAAGGGATACAACAGAAAAAAAATAAATAAATGGGACTACATCAAATTTGAAAATTTTTGCACAGCAAAAGAAACTATCAACAAAAAGAAAGGACAACCTATGGAATGGGAAACACTCTTTGCCAATGATACATGTGATAAGGGGTTGATATCCAAAACTTACAAAGAACATACAGAACTCAACACAAAATAAACAAACAATCCAATTAAAAATAGGCAAAGAACCTGAATAGACACTTAATCACTGAGGACTTACAGATGGTCAAGAGACATATGAAAAGATACTCAATGTCACTAACCACCAGAGAGATGAAAATTAATAACCACAATGAGATATTTCCTCACACCTGTTAGAATGGCTATTATAAATAAATCAACAAAGAGCAAGCGCTGGCAATGATATACAGAAAAGCAAATCCTTCTGACTGTTGGTACGAATGCAAATTGGTATAGCCACTGTAAAATGTAGTATGGAATTATCTCAAAAAATATAATGGAACTGCCTTTTGACCCAGCAATTAAACTTTGGAGAATATATCTAAAAAAACCAAAACACTAGTTCAAAAAACTGTATGTATCCCTATGTTCACTGCTGCATTATTTACAATAGCTAAGATTTGAAAGCAGCCCGAGTGCCCATCATTAGATGAGTGAATAAGAAAGCAAGTGATACATTTCAAAATGAAATATTACTCAGCTATAAAACGTGGAGAAAATCTTACCTTTTGGGGCAGAATGGATAGACCTGTGGTGTATTATGCTAAGAGAAGTAAGTCATTCAGAGAAAGACAAATAGTATATGATTTCACTTACATGTGAAATCCAATGACCAAAAATTAACAAAATAAAATCAGAATCAGATACAAAAAACAGACTGACAGCTGTCAGATGTGAAGGTTGCTGGGGAGCTGAGTGAAAAGGGTGAAGGATTAAGAAAAAAAAACACACACACACACATGGACACAGCAGTATGGTGATTACCAGAGAGAAAGAGGGATGGGTGAGCTGGAAGAGGATAACAGGGAATAGATGGTGATGGAAGGAGAGTTCACTTGGGATGGTGAACAAACAATACAATATACAGATGGTATATTATAGAATTGTACACTTCAAACCTATGCAATTTTCATCCCAATAAACTAATAAATAAAATAACTATATAATACTGGTACATAGAGACATAGTATGTTCTTCACACTTTCCCCCAATGTCTTCCAAATAAGAGTATTGGATATTGCAACCAGAATACAGAATTTGATACAGTCAAGATACAGAATAATTCCATCATCACAAGAATCTATGCTAACCATTTATTGCTGCACTACCATATCTTCCCCCAAATCTCCATTCCTACTCTCTAGCAACCACTAATCTGTACTGCATTTCTAGATTAATATATAAATGGAATCATACAGTATGTAACCTTTTGAAACTGGCCTTTCCCAATCATCATAATTCTCTGGAGATTCATCTTATTTTTTGTGAAAGCCAGATTACAGATATTATATAGGCAAACTAAGATAATTAGACATTTTCAGTCTTTGATGTTATTTTCCAGAGATTCCCCATTAAAAATCAATTCTTAAGATGGAAAGTTAGCACAGAAAAACAATCATATGCACTTATATTTCTCTGACTGGCCTATTTCACTTAGCATAATACTCCCCAAGTCCATCCATTCTGTCCCGAAAGGTAAGATTTCCTTATTTTTTTATGGCCAAGTAATATTCCATAGTGTAAATGTACCACAGCTTTTTTATACCCTCGTCTACTGATGGATACTTGGCCTGTTTCTATTTTTAACTGTTTTTGTTGCTAAATAAGACATGGTGTCTCTATTAAACAGAGCTGATAAAACAGCTGCCAAACACTGAGGTAATAACAAGTAGATGTGGTGAATTTTAAAAATCTGCTTTGCATTTTGTTTATCAATAAAATCTCAAATAAACATTTTAATTAATATATGGTGACAAGGAGATTTGACTTTGGGTGGTAAATACACTATGCAATATACAGATGATGTATCATGGAACTGTACACTTGAAACCTATATAATTTTTTTTTAATATATTTTATTGATTTTTTTACAGAGAGGAAGGGAGAGAGATAGAAAGTCAGAAACATCGATGAGAAAGAGATTACAATCAGCCACCTCCTTCACGCCCCACAGTGGAGATGTGCCCGCAAGCAAGGTACATGCCCCTGACAGGAATCGAACCTGGGACCTTTCAATCCGCAAGTCGATGCTCTATCCACTGAGCCAAACCAGTCTCTGCAAAACCTATATAATTTTATCAAACAATGTCACCCCAATAGATTTAATTTAACAATAAATTTTAAGCACATTACGTGGAAAAAGCCCAACTCAAAAGTCTACCTACCTAATATATGGTTCCATTTATATGGCATTTTGGAAAAGGCAACAATATAGGGACAGGAAACAGATTATTGGTTACCTGAAAGTGGGATGAGGGGCTGTGATATAATAAGGGATGTATTTGGTTTTTGTCTATGTTTCCTAAAACCCTTGACATTTTTGGACTGATAGGAGTGTCTTTTGTCATTCATAAGGAGCCCCTTTTTGGCACACCTCAGTTTATTCCAGAGGTGACTTAGTGTAGGTCCCCTTGCTAACCTCTGGCTATGATTAGTCACAGAAAGACCAAGTGATTAGAGGGTTGGGACTTTTAGCCTTCAAAAACTAACCTCTGGAATGGAGAAGGGGATGGTTGCAGATTAAGTTCTATTGAAAGTATTGAACAAGATTTTTGAGCTTCTGGGCGTATCCCCGTTTCATGTGGACAGAAGCCTCTGCACTCAGAATCTTTCTGGATTTTGCCCTATGTCCTTCTCCATTTGCTGTTATCTCTATTCTTTATCATATCATTTATAACAAACTGGTAACTGTAAGTAAAACAACCCTTTTGGTGGACTTAAAAATAATACAAGAGCAAAACTTACATTTTTACCTCTTGTTTTATTTAATTCATATGTCACACTAGGGCCTGTAGATGTAATTTGATAGTCTCAATGGGAAACTACACATGAAAAATGACCCTTGAGTAATTTTTCTGGGTGTCAACAATGACAGCAAGCACAGGTTGCTACTTTTCAAATCCTCAGATTATTTTCTAGTGTCTTGGTTTTGTGGTAAGTAAAGTCCATAACAGAAAATCAATACTGATGGCTAAGCACAGTATGCGCACGGTCCTTGAAGAGTTTATGTTCCTGGAATAAGTGCCACACAGAAATAGACTGGAAGAATGGATTAGATGTATATGCATAATTAATATGATAATTTGTTTTTGTGTGCTTACGGACAGTATTTCAGGCTGAATTTTTCATGCATATATATACTGCTTCATGATGAAGTGGAAAGAATTGGAGGTTTGAGATCCAGAAAGAGTTGGATTTCAGTCCCAAATATATAATTTATTAATGTGTCTGACATAGGAAAGGTACCCCTGGGCCTCAATTCTATATGTATAATATGGGATATTAATACTTATTCTACTCTAGCACCATTTCCTGAAAGAAATGCCTAGAGTTTCTAACTTAGCTTCTTTATCTCACAATGTTTCTCAGAAAACTCCAATAGATTTTCCTATCCACCATTCTAATGATATTTTTCTTAGCAAGATAACCAGTGAACTCAAAGTTCTAATTTGGCACTTTAGACTATTTAAATAATGCCAGGTCCACCAATGTTCTATTTTACTTGAAAGATGGTAGCATCGTGGGAAAGACCTTTTACTAAAAGAAGAATTGGGATTGTTGAAGGTTATCCAAAGTCAGTTCAGGGGGGGGAAGGGAGAAAATGAGGGAAAGATTCAAGAATGGCATAATGTTTATCACTTAGATTCTCCTTAAGCTTATCTCTCAAACACCCAAGTCTTGGAGTGAGAAAGTCATTAAAAATATGATAAAAATAGTAATATCAAGAACTATATCATTCAAGTCTAGGTAGGGTATGAACAGCATAAACTAATGTTATCTTGTAGCCTGAACTAGAGTATGACATCAATTGCTAGAGTGTGGCACCTAGAAGGACAGGATATGACAGCTTCCTCATTTGGGGTGACTTTGGAGCACAGAGTATTGCAAATACTAGAGAACAGAGCAGATACAGAGGTGTAAGTCAGAACCAGGTCAGACTCCATTTGGAGTATAAGTAGAACATCACTCAGTGTGTGGTCATCAGTTTTGTAGTGTTAAGTAGTCTCATATTTGTAATGGTTGTACTGTTGTGGCCATCTAAATTATGAGTAAAAGCTATAGCTACAGGGTAGTCAAGAGGGTTAATTGAGAAGCACACACCAAACATATCCCTTGACATTTCTAGAACTCTCCATAACAAATTTGAGAAGAAGCAAATATAACATTGGCTTTCTATATACTTTAAAATGAAAGCTGTACTCTTTCCCCTGACTTCTCAGGATCTGCATGACATAACCTATACTTACTTCTCCATCCACATCTCATAGAATTGCTGGAAGATTCCAGCATGTCAGCAGGACTGAATCATCTGGGATGGCTGAAGGGCATTTCCCCAAACATGAATAGGACTGTTTGCTGACAGACAGCTCAGGGCATCTTAAATCTGCATGTCATTGCCTCCTGTTGGCCAAACACCTGAACAGCTGTAGGCTATTTCCCAAATTGACAATGTTTCTGTAAACCTTAGCCTTTGAAATATATGTCTCCATCTTGCCTTAATAAATAGCATGGGGTCCTTAGACAAAGGGTAGTCTTTATCTCTTTTAGCTGAAGCTCCACTGACCCCCAATGCCTTTCAAAACTATCTTTCATATTTGGACTCCTTCTTAATCATCTAGCATCAGCTCCTTTCTCCAGATTGCAGAACCCTTTGTAATGCTGGACAAAAATTCCAGTATATGGCAACCT
>PVJN01040697.1:0-19130 GCA_004026805.1 Lasiurus borealis
GCAATGCTTATATGAAATACTGCTGGGGGCAAAATCATAGGAAAAGTTCAAGACCATATCTTAGAGACAGTATTATGGGGAGCTTTAACTTTCTACTTTGTGAATTTCATACAATGTAAATCTTCCATGAGTTTGAAAAACACTAAGAAGGAAAAATAATCAAAGCCTGACCATGTTTATTTGGAAATGGTCTCTGTTCCTTTTTTTTTTTTTTTTTTTTTTTTTTTTTTTTTTTTTTTTTTTTTTTTTTTTTTTTTTTTTTTTTTTTTTTGGTCTTAGCAGCTGTGTGACTTTGAGCAACTTAATCAATCTCTCTGTTCTTACCTGTGAAATAAAGATAATCATATACCCCCTTTTAAGCATTAAAACATAAACATATAAGTATTCATATTGAGTGTATATAGTAACACTCACTAAAGTTTTACTGTTGTTGATGATGATGGTGTTGCTCATCACGAATGCCCCAAACCCTCTTTCTCGATGTACTGTCAGCTCTGGTTTCTTTGTTCATGCTGCTCCTTCTGCCTACTCTTGACCTCCTCTCCAACCCTCCAACATCACCTCTTGTTGCAGGAGGGCTCTTATTCCCACCCCTTGCTGAGTCCTTTGTTCCCTGACCTCTGCTCCCGTACCATTACAGGCAGCTCTCTTCAAACAGTTATTACTTCTGTGGGATTGTTCCACGTGTCAATCTTCCCTCTTGGACTGTGAGCTCTATCTTTGTCTGATCTATCTTTGTCTCTTAAAAACTGACAATGCTTAATTGAATAGAGGAGAATTTTACACACCATTTTTTATGCATTTGGTATTCAGGTAATAGCCCAAAGTTTAAAAGAAGCTGCACTTGAACAGGCTCAGTGCTTTCCTTCCTGGCAGCTTTTCACAATTTCAACCTGATTTTTAGTAAAATTTATGGTATTCAGTTTTAAAAAGCTAATGGTTTCAGGGTACATGGATTTCTGTGTTTAAGGGTTCAAGATAGGAACAGATAGCATACTATATTATACTCCAAATTTCTCTCTCTTACACATACTCACTCACACACACGCGCACACACACACACACACACCACTGCCCACAGCAATAGAAATTCCTAACAGTACATGAATGAAGCATAGGTTGTAACAGTTAGCATATAATAAAATTTTAAATGCCATGTCATTAAAAAAGCTGATTAGTTGGTAGGTGTTTAAAGGAAGGTGCGGCAGGTCCTCAGCAGGGCTGGGTGCCATAAAAGAACGCCAGAGAAGGCAAATGCAGGGTGTTACTTTGGAAACAGTCACACCAATCTGTCTTCCATTCTTAACCAAGCCTTTTTCCTCCTCAGTGTTTATACATGCTGTTCTCTTTGCCTAGAAAGCTTTGCCCATTACCTACCCCATTTGTTAAGTGAGCCTACATCCTTCAGGTTTCAGCTTAAAGATAACTGCCTCAGAGGGGTCTTTCTAGACCCAGCTGCCTCATACTGTTTCAGCACTGTTGGCATTTTCTTTAAGGCCCTTACCAATTGTTTTATCACTTAAAAAAATATGTCTGACTCTGGACTGAAAGCAACTTGAAAGGAGGTAGATTCTTGCAAGAGTTTTTTAATATGCATAACACATAGTAGGTGCTCAGTAAATACTTTTGGGCAATAATTCATTTGGAACTTAGAAAAGTTGATTTCATGAACTCAGAGCCTTTTCCTGCCTGGTCAGCAAGCTGGTCTCCTATTCCCTGAACTTGCTTTCCAGGTGTGCACTTCTCTCATCCTGGGAATGCCTTTCATTACCTTCTCCACTTAACCACAATTAACCTCTTAGAGAGGCAACTAATCGATATATCTCACATCTCTTCCTCCCACTCCCATACTCCCTTTCACTCTAAAAAACTCAATGGAAAGAATATCCTTGGGTGAGGATTAAAAATAATGACAATAAATTGAAAACTGTGGTAAAGTGCACATAACATGAAATTTACCACCTTAACCATTGTAAGTGTGTAGTTCAGTGGCATTAAGTACATTTACATTATTATGCAGCCATCACCATCACTCATCTTCAGAACTCTTTTTATTTTGCAAAACTGAAACTCTGTAAATAATATCCAAATATTATTAAACAATGTTTTTCCATTTCCCTCTCTCCCAGCCCCAGTATTTTCTTTCTGTCTCTATGCACCTGATTACTGTCATAACTTTTAAAATAGTATGCATATAAACTTCTGGTTGCAACAGAGGTTAAACCTTTTTTACCGAATGTGTAGCTTGCTTTGTAACCTTACAATATTTCTTGTCACTTAGAAGGTATACATTTTAAAATATATATAATTATTTATTTTTTTACAATGGGAAGGGAGAGGGATAGTTAGAAACATTGATCAGCTGCCTCCTGCACACCTCCTACTGGGGATGTGCCCACAACCAAGGTATATGCCCTTGACTGGAATCGAACCTGTCCACAGGTTGGCACTCTATCCACTGAGCCAAACCAGTTAGGGCAGTACATATTTTTTAAAGCTTCACATTTTATGACAGTAAATATGACCATCATTGGCTTTATGGCTTTTGTTTATATTTTGTTTGAAGAGCCACCTTACCCTAAAATACTAGTAATCATCTACTTTCCTAATTTCTTCATGTAATCAAAGTCCTCCAGTCATACTTGTATTTCAGCACTTCTCCTTTTGTATTGTAATGAATATCAACAACTAATGTTAAGAGAACCATGTCCCAGGGATTAAGTTCTCTTCATGTATTATATATCTCATTTAATCTTCATAGCAAGTCAATGAGGTGAGTTCTATTATCCCTGTTTAATGATGAGACCATTGAGGCTCAGAGAATTTTTAAAACTTGTCATTCCACATGGCAAGTGGTAAAGCTATGGGAATGCAGACTGGTGCAGCCACTGTGGAGAACAGTGTGGAGTCTCCTCAAAAAACTAAAAATGGAACTCCCATTTGACCCAGTGATCCCACTTCTAGGAATATATCCCAAGAAACTAGAAACTCAAATCAGAAAGGATATATGCACCCCTATGTTCATAGCAGCACAATTCACCATAGCTAAGATTTGGAAACAGTCTAAGTGCCCATCAGCAGATGATTGGATTAAAAAACTGTGGCATATCTACACAATGGAATTCTACGCTTCAGTCATTAGTCTCCAGAATATTTTTAATTTATTCTTTGATCTCATTTATAACCCAATCACTGTTTAGTAACATGCTATTCAACTTCTAAGTGTTTGAGTTTTTTGGAATGTTTTTATTGTAGTTGATTTCGTTTTGTGCCTATAATCTTAGAAGATGCTTAATATGATTTCTATCTTCTTGAATATGAAGAGACTTTGGCTATTACCCACCATATGGCCTATCTTTGAAAATGACCCATGTGCTCTTGAGAAGAATGTATATTCTGTGGCTTTGGGGTGAAATATTCTGAAGTTGTCAATTAATTCCATCTGGTCTAGTTGAGTCATTTAGGATTGATGTTTCTTTGCTTATTTTTTGTTTAGAGGATTTGTCCAATGGTGATAGTGGTGTATTAAAGTCTCCTAGTATGATTGAATTGCTCTCAATCTCTCCCTTGATATCCTCCAGGAGGTTTGTTTTTTTTTTTAATGTATTTGGGTGCTCCTGTATTAGGTGCGTATATGTTTACCAGAGTTATTTCTTCTTGTTGGATTGCTTCCTTTAATATTGTGAAGTGGCCTTCCTTATTTTTTGTTATGTCCTTCACTTTGAGATCTAATTTGTCAGATATAAGTATTGCTACCCCAGCTTTTTTTTTTCCATTTCCATTCTCCTGAAAAACCTTTTTCTATCCCTTCACCCTCAGTCTGTGTGCATCTTTTTTTCTGAGGTGGGTTTCTTATAGACAGAAGATATATGGGTCATGTTTTCTTATCCAATCCATTACCCTATGTCTTTTGATGGGGGCATTTAATCCATTTTCATTTAAAGTTATTATTGATAGGTGCTTGTCATGATTTTTATGCTTTACCACTGTGTTTCTTCTTTGCTTCCTATTTCTTTTTCTTTCTTTCTTTTTTTTTTTTTTACAGTAGACCCTTTAGCATTTCTTATATTGCTGGTTTGGTGGTAATATATTCCCTTAGTTTTTTTTTCTGTGAAGCTCCTGATTTCACCTTCAATTTTGATTGATAGCCTTGCTGGGTACAGTATTCTTGATTTAGACCCTTCCTTTGCATGACTTTGTATATTTCATTCCATTTCTTCTGGTCTAATGAGTTTCTATTGAGAAATCAGTCACTATTCTGATAGGGTTTCTTTTGTAGATAACTTTCTCTCTCTCTCTCTGGCTGCTTTTAAGATTCTTACTTTGTCATTGGTGTTTGCCAATTTAGTTATAATGTGCCTTGGCGTCAGCCTTTTGGGGTTCATTTTGCTTGGGACTCTGTGAGCTTCTTGGATTTGGGTGGGGCTTTTCTTTCCTATATCAGGGAAGTTTTCTGTCATTATTTCTTCAAACATGTTTTCTATTCCTTGTTTAGTTTCTTCTCTTCCTAGGACCCCTATTACGCAAATGTTATTTTGTTTTGTGTTGTCCCAAAGTTCCCTTAGGCCAGTGGTAGGCAAACTCATTTGTCAACAAAGCCAAATATCAACAGTACAACGATTGAAATATCTTTTGCAAGCCAAATTTTTTAAACTTAAACTTCTTCTAATATCACTTCTTCAAAATAGCCTCACCCAGACCATGGTATTTTGTGAAAGAGCCACACTCAAGGGGCCAAAGAACCACATGTGGCTCATGAGCTGCAGTTTGCTAACCATGGCCTTAGGCTTTCCTCCTGCTTTTTAATTTTTTTCTAGAAGCTGCTCTACTTGGGTATTTTTTCCTGCCTTGTCTTCTAGCTCACTGATGTGGTCCTCTCCTTCTTCTAGTCTACTCTTGATGCTTTCTATTGAGTTCTTTACAGCAACAAGGTCATTTTTCATTTCTTTTTTAAAAAATATATTTTATTGATTATTTTACAGAAAGGACAGGAGAGGGATAGTTAGAAACATCAATGAGAAAGAGACATTGATCAGCTGCCTCTTGCACGCTCCCTACTGGGGATGTGCCCGCATCCAAGGTACATGTCCTTAGCTGAAATCGAACCTGGGACCTTTCAGTCCGCAGACCGACGCTCTATCCACTGAGCCAAACCAGTTTCGGCATTTTTCATTTCTTCTTGGTTCTTCTTCATTTCCTCTTGGTTCTTACACATATTGTCAAATTTGTCTTCCATTCTTTTCAGCCACCTTATGTCCATTTCTCTGAATTCTTTCTCTGGCAGGTTATTTGACTCTATTTCATTTACGTCCTTTTCTGGTGATACCTGCTTTTCTTTCATATGTGGGCTGTTTCTTTGTCTCCCCATGGTTTCTTTTCTCTGGGTTTCTGGTAGCAATGTGAAGTATTTTCCTTGAAGTCATGGTGTTATGAAATCTACAGAAGTGGAATTTGAACCTATGTCTCTTTGGTGAGCCTCTGCTGACCACTCCAATATTCTACCTTTGAGAACAAATAAAAAATACTGCTGTAAAAACAGGGTTTGTATTTTATTTCCTGTCTTATTCCAAAATGGATTTGAAGCAACTAAATGTGAGCTGAGTTATGTCTGAGAAGATCTATACAATTTGAAGATGAGATAGGTGATCTGGGTTAGGGAAGCAGGTATTTGCAGGATATAAGGCATACTTGTTTCTGGGCTGCCTAAATTGGAGAATGTATCTGGAGAAAGGATGGGTGCGCAAATGTAGAGTGTGTGGAAAGTGCTGAATGCCAAGAAGAATTGTTGAGTGTCGATGTGCTAGGACCCAAGAAGATATTAAAGATTTTGTTAAAAGGCCAGGACATGATTCCATTCAAAGAATGGATGTGAGGGCGATCTGGCTGCAACATCTGTCACCCCATTGATTGCCAGGGTTGATTCGGCTGATCTGGCTGGCTAGGCCAGTGTCCCCTTCCTCCCTCACCGATCCATGTGCGTCCCTTCCAAAACTGCGCACTCAGTCAAAGAGGACAGGTCTTCGGTCAAGAGTATACGAATAGCTGCGCTCCCCTGCTAGAACCTCCAAACAAGCTCTCAAAGAATATTCACTGGGAAAGATTTTTCACCAAGCAGGCAAATAAAACTGTAGGATTCCCTGAGTAAGCCCTTGTTCTCAAAGAGCTGACAATCTTTTGGGAGAAACAGCCTATAGGATATAAACAAAGCACAGAAATCCAGAAGTAGGACATGAGAGTGTGAATGAAGGATTTGGGAGAACTTCCTAAGGCTATGGCATTTGAATCAGACCTTGGAGATGAGTGGGTATGGAGTGTGGAAGACAGTGGCCACTTCTGGGCTTTAGGGAAGTGATTTTTAGAGAAGTTCATCTGTACAAACTGGGCCACTGAGCAGCCTTTAACATATTTCAGTGCGAGAGATGCTAAAATCTACCTGCACAGGCAGCAGTAGCAGCCATAAAAAAGACTTAGGAGGGCTTGGCAGTCAGCAAATTCTGTGTAAGAAGGAGCTACTTAACCATCATAAAAGCTAAAGTAATCTGCAGCCATCTTAAAAGATGGTTAGCATTGCACATCCAGCTCTCAGATGATCTCCCAATAATTTTGTCAGTTTGCAGGGGACCACACTTTAGACCAAGCATGTCAAATTCGTGGCCCACAACAGAATATTTTTGTAGCCCAGCCAATATAATGGTATGTAAGAAACATTTTAATAAAAAGTTCCTACTTAATTTTTACAATATCCTCTTATACGTAATTATTAATAATGAACTATAACGTTCGCTAATGACTGATTGCTATAATCATGTTGCATTCATTTCCCTTATGCACAGACACACCATTTCTCTCCACTAATACTAGCAGCGAATATTTTAGCAGCCACTTGCCACATCATTAGTCTTGTACTGACTTGTTTGGTGTGTGCAACAAAAAATATTTCACTTTCAGAGAACAAGAAAATAGGTTTCTTTCTGTTATGCTTTATTAATTTGTGCAGTTATTAAGTGTCTGGTAAGTTAATGTTCAAGGAAAAATATTAATTTTTATTAAAATGTTCTATTATTTTATGATAAAGATTACTTATTTCAGCCCTTTGTATTCAGCATGTCTCTATTGAAATAAATCGACGTCTCTATGAAAATTGAAGCTTATGTTTTTTTTGTGGCCCACATAAACTTAAACCTTGCTTATTTGGCTCATGTTGGCCTTTGAGTTTGACATACTTGCTCTAGTTTCTCTAGACTAAGCAGTTCACAACTAGAAGTGATTTTGACCTTCAAGGGACATTTGGCAGTGTTTAGAGATATTTTTGGTTGTCACATTGGGAGGGGAAGCTACTGACCTCTAGTGGGTAGAATCCAAGGATTCTGCTAGACATCTTACATTATACAGCATAGTCAACCCCTCCCCTCACGCTCTACTCTCCCAAACAAAAAATTATTCAGACAAATGTCATCAATGCCAAGCTTGAGAAAGCTTGCTCCGGAGAATGAAGAGTCCAGAGCATGTAGTGAAGGGAACTATCTTTACCAGAACGTCATAGGAGCAGTTGAAGAAACTAAGAGTGTTTACCCGGCAGGAAATTTAGGGATCTGAGATATCTTAGAAAAGCAGGAAGAACTGAACTGTCCAGAACAACTGCCCACATTTCCACTATCACTCTCCCTGACTAATACAATAGAAGCCCAGCCAAACCCAATGTTTGGAAGAATAAGAAAGTCATTATAGCCTCAGCCAGGTAGCTTAGTTGGTTATAGCTTTGTTCCTGATATGCCAAGGTTGTGGGTTCCATTCCCGGTCAGGGCACATATAAGAATTAACAAATGAATGCACGATTAAGTGGAATAATGAATCTCTCTCTTGCCCTAGCCTGTTTTGCTCAGTGGATAGAGCATTGGGCTGCAGACTGAAGGGTTCGATTCTGGTCAAGGGCATGTACCAATAGGGAGTGTGCAGGAGGAAGTTGATCGATGTCTCTCTCTCATCGATGTTGCTAACTCTCTATCCTTCTCCCTTCCTGTCTATAAAAAAATCAATAAAATATATTTTAAAAAATACATTAAAAAAAACAAATCTCTTTTTTCTCTCTTCCTCCCTACCCCCAACCACCCGCAGTAAGGAAAGAAAGAAAGGAAGAAAGAAAGGAAGAAAGAAAGGAAGAAAGAAAGAAAGAAAGAAAGAAAGAAAGAAAGGAAGGAAGGAAGGAAGGAAGGAAGGAAGGAAGGAAGGAAGGAAAGTAAATATTATAATAGTAAACACACACCATTTACTGTCTTTCTGGCACTATTGTAAGAACTGTACATTTAATTGTCACAACAAACCCATACATTTTTAAAATGGGGAGACTAAGACACAGAGAAGAGGATAAATATATTTCCTATGATTGCAAATCTTATTGAGCACTAGTGTCAGAATTTGAACCTAGTTCTGGAGTCAGACAGATGTGGGTTTAAATCCTCTTTGCTTCCTACTATGTGTCTCAAGGAACTCTTTTTTTTTTTTTAATAACTATTTTTATTGAGTTGAGAGGAAGGAAGAGGGGGAGAGAGAAACATCAGTGATGAGAGAGAATCATTGATTGGCTGCCTCCTGCATGTCCCCTAGTGGGGATCAAGCCCACAACCCAGGCACGTGACCTTGATTGGAATCGAACTTGGGACCCTTCAGTCCAAAAGCTGATGCTCTATCCACTGAGTCAAACCGGCTAAGGCAAGACAGCTGTATCTTAATCACTGTGCAGTATTGCTAGGCTGCATTTGAAAGAGATAGGTCTGGACTCAAATCCCAGCTTTACTACTTATTAGCTGTGATTCTATGGGAATGCTACTTAGTCTCTCTGAGCCTCAGTTTCTTCATCCAGCATAATATGGATAGTAAGACGCTAAACAGCTCTGTGATGAATGTAGTTCTCGCAACTCACTAAGGTATTTAGTTATTACCCTCATTTTACATACATGAAGATTATGTAGTTTAGAGAAGTTGAATGACTTGCCTTGAGACAGACAGCTAGGAAGGGAAGAGTCAGGATTTAAACCCACATCTGTCTGACTCCAGAAATTGTTTTTAACCACAAAGCCATTCATTTGCAAGCTAGTGGTGAGAGTAGCATGACAAAGCATATGAAAATTGCCAGGAACATAATAAGCAATTAACAACAGCAGTTTATTATTATATTAGTAATTATAGTTATTATCTTCATGGCCCGATCAATCAGGTGTGCAGATGGCAACACAATATTCTAGCCTAAAGAACATGACCAGCAAAAAAAATGAATGATGCAGCTTGTGTGTGTGGATCACAACCCTTTAGCCATCTATAGCATAATCCTGTGCTTCAGTCTCTCCGGCAAGGTGTTATCATGTTTGAATCATATGTTCTGCTCTCTGGATAGTCTACTATTCATAGGCTAGGAGTGGGAGGAGCAGGGACAGTGTGAGGCTGATATAATGTCAAGGTCCCATAGCCCGTACATTTCATAGGTGACAGTCATAATTTTTTAAAAAAGGATGAATGTAATGCCTTGTGCAACAGTATGTTGCATTGTGAATAGAATCACAGATCACTGTATGGTTATTCCATCGGAAAGGATTTCATTTTTAAACAATTGCCTGATTTCATTGTAGGGAACGCTGTGTGAGTGTTTTTCATAAAGAGGGGGTGGCATCTGCTGGCTGGAAGGCTGGCAGCTCATGGAACCTGCCTGTAGCGGATTCTTAAACATGGAACTATGGCCTAAGGGATAGCAGTCAGGAAGAGACTGGGGAGTTGTTTGGAGTTTTGGAAGGAGGTACAAAGGGAAATGAGTACCCAAGACAGGGGGCCACCAACTGCCTAGTTGGGGAAGAGTGATCAGAAAAAATTTCACATGGAGAAGGCATTTGAGCTTGATCTTGAGAGATGAACAGGAGTTTGCCAGTTGGAGAAAGAGAGTGGTATATAAACAAGAGAGAAAAAAAAAACCTGCAGGAGTTCTGCATCCTGGGAGAACACAGCTGGTTGGGGCAGGAGTTCAGAGAGAGGGGGTGATGGGTAAGGGTGATGAGGCCAGAAATGTGGGCTAGAGTCAGTTCATAAAGGGCCAGTAGGCCTACAAGAGGCTTCTGGGCAATGTGCTGTAATGGAAATTATTTCTGGCAGTGCAGTGTGCGGAGAAATGACCTAGGGGTTTGGAGTGAGTCAAATCTGTTTTTGAATCTGAGTCCCATTACTTATTGCTAGATAGCTGAGGACAAGTTACTTTCCCCTCCCCCACTACCCCCGATTCCCAGCATTCATATTTATACAATGAGGACAATGCCCACCTCTTAGGGATGTTGTTAGGATGAAACAAGGTGAAGTGTAAATTCCTAGCAGTCATAGCCTATTGTAGGTTCTCAGTGGATATTATTCCCCCCTTTGTTGCATAGGTGAGGAGGCGCTGTTTCCAACAGGGCAGAGTTTCAACCAGATTTCTATTTTAGGATGCTAGCTTCAATGGGTTGTTCTGAAGGAAGACTGGAGGCGGAGAGAAGACTCTGAGGATGGCTTGCTTTGTTAGTATCAATCTATAAATGTTGAGTTTCAATAACTTCAGTTTCAGCGTTTACATTCTCATGATCAGGTATCAGTTTTGGGGCAGTACTTGTGATTCTAACATCTGGGCCTCTCTCATTGAAAACGGAGTAATGAACTGGCTTAACTGCCTCAGTTTTCCCAGTGTTAAGAGACCAGTTTGAAGGGAAACAATTTAAGCAAGTTCAAGTTTATTTGGCTACATAACAAGCTGTCTAACTCCTGTTCTTCATTTGATTTATTTATTCATTCATCTAGCAAACATTTATTGACTAGCAATCCATAAGGAGGTTGCATGGGTGTTGGGGATACAGTTGTCCTTTCTCCCATCTGTGTGTTTTTATATGATCAGAACTTGAAGAAACAGAGATGCCCTCTGCTCCCAGTGCCCACATACTGCTGAAGCTTCCCACTGGTCAGTTTGAAGCATTCCTGGCCTTTGCAGAAGGTCATTAGCTGGATAGAGAAACACAGCCCCAGAAACAAGGCTATCACCAAAAGTAAAAGAGTGGAATCTATGACTTCAAAACTCCCCCACATTTTGTAAGACACCCTCAAACACCTGCTTTTTCCTCATGAATCCAAACCATTGTCTCTTATTCATATGGACCATTCTAAGAGCCTCCTGTGGCATCAGCATCTTCCCATCAATTCTCCATAGTGGGTTGCTCCTAGCTGACCCCGCCTGAGTTCTACCTTCTGACAGGTCTCCCTGTTTCACTCAATCTTTATTATTCAGCAGGACAGACTGGGGAAGGATGCTTAGAGTTATTTTCTTTTCCATCCCCAATTTCTCTAAAACCCAGCACAGGCACTGTTTTCTGGCCTCTCCCTTCAGAGAACTAATCACTTTCTCACCTGCAGGTCACCTCTGCATTCTAATGTCTGTACTTTGGCATTTCCAATACGCATTTTACTTTATTGGCTGTTGTGTGCTTCTCCCTTGCAATGACCTTTGCACACAGGGCAAAAACACTGTTATATATTTCCCTGTTTTTCCACTGCCACGCACAGTGCTCAGCACCCAATGGACAACTCTAGATGTGATTTTTTGTTCTTAAACTTAATGATGAAACGGAAGGGAGGAAAATAGGTATTCCAAAATAGAAGAAAGGAATTAAGACCAACCAAATCTGGCTCCTCATCAGGCAACATCTCTTTATTGCAAGGGACTTCTTTGTGCAAGGGGCTGGGAATAGGGCCCTGAGAACCATCCAGCCCTTACCCTCATGGCATATTGCTTCAGAGTGTGGACTGGAGCCAACCCAGCTGGTGCTCATTGCTAGGTCTGCCACTGCCATGTGACCACGGTCTAAGCTACTTAACTATACCTCAGGTTTTCATCTGTGAGACCAGGTTAATGATAGTTCTTAGCCATAAAGGTTTATTTTGAGAACATATGAAAAAGATCCTTGTCTAGTACCTAGAGCCGTGCCTGGCAGCACAGTGAGCATGGGATAAATGTCAGCTATTATTCAAAAGCTCACAGTCAAGCAAGCTTGAAGTCACATGAAGATCAAAAGGGTCATTGTGAGCAAAAACTATTTTTTTTTTTAGTAGAATCTGCATATAAGACTGCAAATGCTCTCTAGATCTGTTGGGCAGATTCCTTGATGAGATGCACAAGGATGGAGCTTTGATGCCAGCGACATGACTGGGGGATAGATGTGGTGGTTGAAATGCTTTGGGGTGGGGGGAAGGCTGGGGACCAGTTAGCTTTCAGGTTTTAGTGGGCAACCCATAGCAATGGCTAGAGCCAAATTGCTGGGGACACTAAAAAGGAATGGGTGTCCTGCGGGAGAGGAAGGATAGGAGATCAGGCTGTCCGTATCAAGGAAAAGGGCTTTGGCAAGGAAAGTGGGTTTTAAAGCTGAGATTTTGATCTACTTTTCTGTGTGGTGTGTGCTGCAAACCTCTCCTCTACTTTCCCACTAGACCCTCAGTGGAGCCCCCTTCAGTCTCTTTGCTTCGGAGTTAACTTCCTTTTTCTGGGCATGTGAAGTCTGGCCTACAGAGGAGAGCAGTGGTGCCCCCAGGAGGCCAGCCACATCCTGGCTGCCGAGAATTACAACACAGTGTAAGAGGGTTGATGAGAAAGACACTTTGGGTACACTGAGACAGAGGGGCAAAACAGCCTTGGAGCCACTGCAGAGAGTCAGGAGCAACTGGCAAATGTATAGTGAAGCGGAACAATAGAGTCAAGTTCCACTGTCTCACTGCTCCCGCTTGAGGGTGTGAGCACTAGGTAAACTACAGTATCAACACTGAATACTACATGTCTCAAGGCAGTTACCATCACCCCAATCAGGGTGTTTCCAGTGGGAACCAGTAAGGAATATGGCACCTGTCCATGGTCATGGATGGCTCTGTGTACTCAAAATGCCAAAGTAGGCCAAAGACAGCACTGGAGAGCCTCGGGGGACTCTGTGATATTATGCACTCTAACCAATGGGTCAGTTGAATGTCCTAACTCAAATTTGAGTTCAGAACTCTAAAGTCACCTATTTCTAGACATTGTTATCTTTTCCATTATTAGCTGACTGAGTACTTACCACCTGCCTGATGCTGTGCTAAGTGTTTTACATACACCACTTCTTTTCCTCCTCAAAACCTAAATGTCTGGTAAAATCATTTAGCGCAGTGGTTGGCAAACCACAGCTCTCGAGCCACATGTGACTCTTTGGCCCCCTGAGTGTGGTTCTTCCACAAAATACTACGGCCTGGGCGAGGTTATTTTGAAGTGGCATTAGGAGAAGTTTAAAAAATTTGGCTCTCAAAAGAAATTTCAATCATTGTACTGTGATATTTGGCTTTGTTGATTAATGAATTTGCCAACCACGGATTTAGCCCCACACTATAGATAAGAAAATTGAGGTTGAGAGAGCTCAATTGACTAGTACAAGTCACACAGCTGAGTAGTGGAGCTAAGATTTGCACCCAGCCACATCCTTTGGAACCCAGAGCCTGAGATCTAAATAACTATGCCAATCAATATGGAAGGGATCAGAAATTATCCAGTTCAACCAACTGTATACCTACAGGGAGCAGCTTGTGGGAAAGTGCATGGGACTAGGGGACTGCTTTGTTTTGTTGGAGGTACTGCTGTGTAATGCTGGGAAAGTCAGTAAACTTCCTGGGCTCCAGTTTTCTTTTCCAAGAGAAGAAGAAAGAAGAATTAACTGCTCTATCTCACAGGTTTGTTTTAAGGAACAACTATGTATGAAATCCTAATATAAGGAATGGAACCCAATGAAAGCCAAACCTCATCTTACACAGACTGCAGGCATAATCGAGTCATCTTTTGTGGGGTAGCTAATTACATCCAGCAAAATGTGGTTAACAAGAAAAATTTAATATAGAACCACTCCCTTTTCTGACTCACTAAGAAAATGAGATAATCCTAAATACTGCATTAAAATAAAGAACTTAAACACTGAGTTTGATTTTTGGCTGTTCTATGCCAAGCATTTCATCTGCACTAATCTCCAGTTGAACAAAATGAGGCTCCTGGATGGTTAAGTGACTTTCCTCCAATCATATAGCTAGCAATTAGTGAGGATTAAAAACCAGCACTGGTTTCACCTGTAGGTGCTTTTCATAGAGCAAGGGCTGAGACCAGACCCACTGGGTTAAATAGGCACAAACAATTATATTCCTAGGACCCCATTGTGTCAAATAACATCACCAGGAATGCTCCGAAGGGCTCCAGGCCCCTGAAATAGAAGAGTTTATGGTTTATCCTCTTCCATGTCAGAGCCAAAAACGTGAGCAAAATCAAACCTCAGCTAAACAAATGAACCAATCAAACTGTAGAAGAGCCAACAGAAATAAGAATGTGTCACTTGCTGAAAGATAACTTTCACAGCTTTGATTGTAAAGGAGGTATTACATTTTTAAACTTACGGACTATATTGATTGTGAAATTTATTTAAAATGTAAAACAATGACATGAAATCAAAAAGTGGACAACAAACTGAGAAAACATTTACACCAAGGATGATTAAGTACCTAACTACATATGTACATGAAAAAGTAATTCAAATTAAAAAAAGAATCTCTACATGCCAATAAACCAGTGACCAGAGGACATGAAGAAAAATATTAACATAGAACAGAACACAAATGCTTATCCCAGTAAACATTTTTCCTGAGTAGTAACCAAAGAATTACAGTTTAAAATAATCCTTATTTTCACAATTACATGAGTTTTATAGTTCTTAATATTTACTAAGTGCTTAACATTATGTAAATTCACTTCAATTCTGAAAACTCCCTTAGAGATGGTGCTACTTTAATTTCATAGGTGAGGCAACTGAGGCCCTGTGAGATTTAGTAACTTGCTCAACTCAGGCAGCTGATTAGGGTATAGCTGAGATTTAAATCTAGAGAATTTGGCTCTTACATCATATTACACTTAGAAAATTAACAAAAATAAATAAAGATATATACAAGTAGAATATACAGTGCTAGTAAAGTTCTTTAGAAACCAGTGCTTGTGTCTTTATAAATTGGTACAATTCTTTTGAAAAGCAATATGGTGATAGGTAACAAAAGCCATAAAAATAAAATTATACTCTTTTTGCTCTAATAAGCTTGCTCACTGGAATGTAGATTGAGGATCTACTTAAACAAAGCAGAAATCTATATAAGCAATTGTTCAGTGAATTGTCATCTAGATCAGCCTAATATAAATAGCATGCAAACCACATATGTAATTTAAAATTTTCTAAGAACCCTATTAAAAAGGAATTTTAAATGTGAACTTAAGAATTTATTTTATCTAACTCAATATATCCAAATATAATTTCAGCATCAATAATCAATATAAATACTTACATTTATTATTTTTTAATCTTTCTAAAGCTGGTGCACATTTTATACAGCAGTTCCCCCTTACCTTTGGGGATACATTCCAAGACTCCCATAGATCCTTATATCATGGACAGTATAGAGCCTTTTATGTATTATGCTTTTTCCTATGCATATATATATGATAAAATTTAATAAATTAGGCACAGTAGGAAATTAACAAAAGTAACTAATACTAAAATAGGACAAAGATAACAATACTCTTTCTATATAAAAGCCTAATATGCAAATTGCCCCCTAGGGGGTTCCATCAGGAGACCAGGAGTTCCATTGCTTGCTATGATATGCACTGACCACAAGGGGGCAGTGAAGAATGAAGGAAGGCCCTGATTGGTGGCTGGCTGGCAGTGTGGAAGGGAGGCCCTGATCAGCCCTGATTGCCAGACAGGCCTAGGGACCCCACCTGTGTACAAATTTCATGCACCAGACCTCTAGGACTGTGATAAAGTTATGTGGATATGGTCTCTCTTTCAAATATCTTTTTGTACTGTGTTCACTCTGCTTCTTGTGATGATGTGAGATGATCAAATGCCTTGTTTAGTTGACAACTTTCACCTTTTCACTATGGAAAGCACTTTATGCTACTTTTGGCTTATCTGAATTGCCAGCATTACAATTGTGCTTTGGGGACATTATTAAGTGAAATAAGGGTCACCCCTGAACACAAGTACTAGTACTGTGATACCTTCATAGTAGATCTGATACCCATGATAGCTACTAATTGACTACTGGGGAGTGAGGCAGTCCACACAGCGTGGAGACACTGGACAAAGGGATGACTCACATTGGGGTGGAACAGAGCAGAGGGTGCAAGATTTTATCTAGCTACTCAGAATGGCACGCAATTGAGAACTTCTGGCCCTGCCTGAACAATGAGGCGATCCCAGCTAGTCCTTAGCTGTGACTCTGCTCCCTTCTGCCCTTTGAATGTGATGATGGCATTAGTGGCCCTGGTGGGGAAGAACTGAGAAGAACTTGGTTGCATAGAGGAGCCTCTGTCTGACCTGGCAGCTCACTGTTTTTATGACGTGGTAATTGAGTTGAACACAAAGTACAGTAACTGATCTCCCCTGCTTCCTGGCTGAGTGATACCCAGCATCGCTGTGGAGTTCTAGAGATTAAAACTAATAAGTAAAATCCTAACTATTTCAGAAAAATATATACATTTTTATCTCAGTTTTCATTAACATGTATAGGTCAGAAGAAGAGGAGGAGAGAAATGGAAGAGTTTGATAAAGAGGGATGACTAGAATCACAAAAATGATTCCAGAGTAGAATCCAGATTGCATCCAGATCCAAATGCATTTCAGAAATGGGTGGATTAGACAAAGAATGATAACTGGAATCATAGGTGTGATCCTGAACTTGAAGAGGCAGCTTATGCAGAGAAGAGGCCATGAATCTGAGGTCAGGAAAAACAATTCTCTGCCCTCTACTGCCTTGGGAACTGCATCTTCATTCCTATCCCTGTGAAACTGGAGATATTAGTGTCACCTTATAGGTAGAAAGGATTAAATATGAGAATCCACTTCTCTAGGGATGTATGTTTCTCAGAGATCATTATATTTCACCCTCTTATTTTACCACTGAGGAATGTAAGTCCTGAATGGTGAGCATGAACTTGGATCCCAAATGTTTTGCTTGAGTCAGGGTTCCTTGAGAGCAAAGGCCAGGAGTCCAGGTGCTGAGTCAGTGTTGGCTCTGCCAGCTCTGACATTGTGACCGTGAGCAAGTGGCTTGCACTCTCTGTCTCAGTTTCCACCTCTGGGAAGTGGGGACAATAATTGTGTCTAATTCAAGATTGAGTGTGGCAATTTAAAAAGTCAGACTAAGTATGGTGTCTGCACATTGCAACCTCTCAGTACTCTTCCCTATTATCAGTAGGAATCCATGGAACTTTCTTTGAATGCTTTCAGTGTACCCAAACCATTTCTTATGATCATCCTTATTTTACACTCAGCATGTATATTTTACTCATCAACTGGTTGAATCTTTCCTCTAGAGCTTAAGTGCTGAGGAATTAAATCTTGGTATTTCACAGATAAATAAAATAGGCATTAAGCTATTGTTGTAGCCCAGCCAGCATGGTTCAGTGGTTGAGCATCAACCTATAAACCAAGAGGTTATGGTTCAATTCCCAGTCAGGGCACATGCCCAGGTTGTGGGGTCAATCCCCAGTGTGGGGCGTGCAGGAGGCAACCAATTAATGATTCTTTTTTATAATTGATGTTTCTGTTCTCCCTCCTCTTTCCTTTCTGAAATCAATAAAAATTATACTTTTAAAAAGCTGTTGTTGTAAAGGGGCTCTTTGGGGTCTTCTGAACTATAGTTACTAGCCACTGACATTTCATTACCTAACCTTTATTCTGGAACAGTCTGTGACAAAAGAAAACTATTGTAATACTAGACTTGGGCGGCTCTCTCCCTCTTTGTAATATGCCATTTTCTTAACCCAACACTTTATGAAGCAACGTGGCTATCTCTTTTGGGTTCTAAATTCATCGGTGGTGTCTGTCAGTGATGAAATGTCAGAGAACTCAAATCCAACTGTCCCCCTGCCGTTCTCTAGCTTTCCCTGGGAGAATGGTAACATTTTCAAATGACTAAAAATCTCCAGGCAACGCAGCTCTCCTCCTGCAGAGCAGATTTATTACAGAGTGGTTGGCATTTCCACATGCTCCGCATTTGTCAGTGTCAGTTTCATATGCTTTCTCAGGTCTCTGTATGTATACAGGCATAATTTCAATCTCTGGCGAACAAAGGCTATTTTTTTTAACTTGCAGATATTCCAAAAGACCTTTGCATTCTGTCTATTTTTAAATGTTTGTGCAATATAAAAGTATGGTAATATCAAATAGTATAGAGAGGACTGAATATTCTGCTTCCAGCAATGGATCATGTGCCACATGTAGGCACTTTAATATACCAGTACAGCATTTTATTTAACTGTAGGATGAATATACCTTATTCTCAGTCTTCAGAAGAGGAAACTGAGGCTCAACAACATGAACTACTTGCTCAATCGCACAAACATGCCACACCAGCTGAGAGTGACCAAGATGGGACATAAGCCATTCTGATCCATGTTCAATGTTCCTGCCATTTTATCACAGCCACATCTGCAGAATAGTACTTGTTCTTTCACTCAACAAGTACTATTTGCCAAGCACCTACTATGTATCTGGCACTATGCAATGCTCTGGTGATACAGCAACATAAAAAAGTAAGCCAAAATCACTGTCTCCAAGGAGCTTATATTGTAGTGTACAAACAACACAATTCTGTGATATGGTGAAAGGTCATCTTCACTGGGTGGGATGGAGGTAGAGGGGTACCACAGAACGCAAGGATGGTTCTATTCCTCCCCAGATCATACCAGTGTGGGACATGTCCAAAGTAGGCATTTAGGAAGTTTTGAGAAGAATGACAGTGCATGAAGCTGTGAAAGCTTCTACCAGGATTCTATTCTCTCCCTTCCAATATTTAAATAGCTCTTTTGGGAGGCTCAGGGATATATATATTGATTTCTTAGAAGGAGAGGGAGAGGAAGAGTGAGAGTGTCAGAAACCAAACATTGTTCTTACTAAATGGATGTAAACAGGAGGCCAGAAGGCTGGTCAACCTTAACTGCTCTGAAAGGTCAGAGCTAATCACTCACTGTTTAGTTGAAACATTGTTGGCTGAAGCAGCCTCTACCTGTTTGTTTCATG
>PVJN01040698.1:0-19129 GCA_004026805.1 Lasiurus borealis
AAAATGCACATGTTTTCACAGCATAAAGTTTATGAAATGCTTGGAGTAAGATTGTTATTTGTACTAGAAACAAGACATTCGGAGTCTTTAAGAAAGATAGTCACTGACTAAGCCAGAAATTGATCATAGATTCAAGTTTTAATTACAGTTAAGTCCTCTCTTAACTTCGTAGATAGATTCTTGACTTTAAGTGAAATGCAGTAGGCTATTGTTGTAAACAAGAGTGAAGTTCCTGTGGGATCTCATCTATATTATAATGAAACAATGTTGAACAAAACTACTATATTTGAGGACCTGCTGTATTCTGGACACGTTCATATTTCCCTGGCTTTGTTTGTTTAGTATCCTATCAACAGTTTTTTTTAAAGTTTATGATTGTTTTTCATTATAAAAATAATTAGTGCTACTAAAAAAGTAAAAGAAAAAAAATTATTCATAATCCCAAACCATTCCAAGATCATTGCTCTTACTATCTATTACTATTTTAGTGTATTTCATTACAACTTCTCTCTCTCTCTCTCTCTCTCTCTCGGTATATGTTTTCAATAATACTGTGTATCTAGGTCTTAAAGATTTCCTAGGGAGGGGAGAGGGAAAGAGTCCATAGAGTCATTCAGATCTATCTAAAAAAATCATATGCCTCAACTCCCTTAACTCACACTCAAGGGAAGAGAGATTCCGAGATGTAAACTCCAATCCTAATCCCGACGTGGACACTCATGTTTCCTCAAACCAGTACATCATCTCCATCATTAGCAAATATACTAGCATCTTCTTCCATATGCTAATGCTGTTAAAGAGGAAACCACTCAAAATAGCATCCCTTGTGTTAAATCCCACGATACCAAACCTAGATTTGGTACCTGACCTAATTACTGTTTTAACCTCTCCCTGGGAATGTATTCTAAATCAACCAACCTGGAATTTTCTAGTCAATGCCAATGAAGTAATTTGTCTTATGGCCCCTCCTCATCCCCCATAAAAAGAAAAGACAATCTACATAATAAAAACCCTGTTCCCTTCCCCCACAAAAGATATTTTAGTCTAAAAATAATCCTTTCTTTAAAAAAAGCTCCTTTGTCCCACCCTTCTTTCTATAAAAGCCTTCCATTTTGTCCAACCCCTTGGAGAGCCCTCCTTCTTACTAATGGGATGCTGCCCAAATAATGAATTACTTAATAAAGCCAGTTAGATCTTCACATTTACTGTTAAATTTTGTTTTTTGTTTTTTTAAAATAATGCTTACAGTCATCCTTCTGGGAAACTATCATAAGAACATGCAAATCTATCAAGACTAGGAGATGAATGGCATCCCCTGAAGTTATGCAAAGCATAACTATAAGCGAAAGCATTGCCTCATCTCTTTAGTAAGAAATAGAGTATATTGTATTTGAATAATCTCATTTTATAAATGAAATAGAATTGTGAAATAAGTTCCCAAAGACATATAACTAGGCAACCTTGAAATGAAAATTAGAACCTAAACCAGATTTCTTGTTAGAAAGAGTGGATTTGAATTTTAGGGTGTGCCTAAATGTCACATCCTGGTTGATATATTTGTCTCTGATGTTTCTGATTGAGTGTCTACTGGACTGTGATAGGCTTAAATGAAGGTGTATTGTAGATCTTAGTTTCTTATCAACTGAAAAGTGAGTTTATTTTCTGAATAATGTCTTGTTGAAAAAGCAGTAATTGAACATTTTCAGCTTGAAGACTTAATTATTAACATTTCCAAACTAAAACAGCATAAAAGACTAAGTTTTCTTTTAATATATTTTTACCCTATGTTAACCCTATGAATGACCAGATTATTATGATCTCTGAACACATAATAATCTGGCCACTCAGTGTGTGTGTGTGTGTGTGTGTGTGTGTATTAGAGGCCTGATGCATGAATTCGTGCATGGGTGGGGTCCGGCCAGCCTGGCCAGGGGGAGGGGACATGGACAGTTGGCTGGCCTGCCTGCTGAACTCCTGGTTGAGGGGACGATTTGCATATTAGCCTTTTATTATATGGGATATATCCTGAGTGACCAGATTATTATGCATTCAGAGATCATAATAATCTGGCCACTCAGTGTATATTATTATCATCTATATATATATATAGAAGCCTAAATGACCATCCAACCATCCTTTACTTTGGGAGTAAAAAAAAAAAAAGAAGGAAAGACAGAAATTGTCTTTTCTTTCCTTTCCCCTTCCACCAAAGTGGTGGAAAATGACTCCTCCCTTCTCTCTCCTTTTTTGCATTCTTTAGTTAGATACTCATTTAATCATTTTCTCTGAAGCTTCCTTGGCTCTGGGAAGATAAGAGCCTGTTATTTACAAGCTGACTGCAAATTGCCACACTGTTTGGCCTTGTTTTAACTTTATCTCAGTCTCCTTATTCCTCCTGCCCTGGAATTTTCCTAGCTTCTCACTGACCTGTAATAGAACCACCATCCTTTATTTTTTCCTCTCACAAGCCATCTGGTCCATTCAGATTGAAATTGCTCCAATCTACTAGACTAAACTGCCTCTGAGCCTTTCCCTAAGCTGTAACCCAGAATACTTTTATGTACTCTGCCAGTCCATAGTTAGCCTCTTGAAATCCTGCCCACCCCATGTAGGACCTGGTCAGTGTTGCCTTCTACATCAAGCCTTGCTCAGTCTCTCCAAGGAAAATTAATCTTGACTTTCTGTGTTCTGAGAGAGAGCTTTAAAATTTGATTTTAGCATTAAAATTTTGGCCTTGTATTGTAGTAGTTTGTGGTATTTTTTTCCCCACAAACTAGATTATAGAATCTTAAAAGTTAACAATCTTCTCTTACCAAACCTTCAATCAGTAACTTTGAATACATATGTGTCTTACTATTTGTGCATTGAATTTAAGTTTATTGCTTGGGAAGAATTCAGGTTTTGATCTGCCACAATTCTGCTGCAAGAGGAAGTTTATCCAGCAGAACTAATCTCATCTTGTTAAAATTTTCTACTCACTTAAAATGTCAGCACAACTGGAAGTCCTGTTATATGGAACTTTAAAAGTTGTCAAAATTGCTACCTTTTATGGAAACCACCTAGAAATGTTAACCTAAGGAAGGCAGAAGAATAAGTCAGGAAACAACAGGCTGGTGGTCTTTGAAAGAGATATAGTTTGCTGGTTATTACAAGGCAGTAACTTTGAGAAATTACATATGACTTTCAATGTAATATGCAATGTAAACATCCTTAATGTCATACCATATTAACAATGTTGTCTTTTGAACTTTTTATTTTTAAGTAATTATAGATACACAAAAATTTATAAAATAGTAGAGGCCTCATGTACCCTTCATCCAGTGCTTGCATTCTACATAAATATATAATTACTAGAGGCCTGGTGCATGAAATTCATACACGGAGGGATTGTCCCTCAGTCTGGCCTGTACCCTCTCCAATCTGGGACCCCTCGAGGGATGTCCAACTGCTGGTTTAGACTGGCAGTCGGACATCCCTCTCACAATCAGGACAGCTGGCTACTAACCGTTTGCCTGCCTGCCTGCCTGATTTCCCCTAAACCACTTCTGCGTGCCCGCCTGATTGACCCTTAACTGCTCCCCTGTTGGCCTGATTGATGCCTAACTAGTCCCCTGCTGGCCTGATTACTCCAATTGCCCTCCCCTGCTGGTCTGATCACCACCAACTGCTCTCTGCTGGTGACTCACTTTCTCCACTGGGACCCTCCTCCTCCAGCATAGCCATGGGACCCCGACATAGGGTGACTGCCAGGCCCACCTTCACTGTGTGTGCAGCCATCTTGTGGTGGCCATCTTGTGACGGTATCTTGTGATGATATGAGGCTATGATGACCACCTTGGCTATTATTAGTATAGATGTTACAATGTCAAAACCAGGACAATGAAATTGGTAAAATATGTGTTTCATTTTATCATATATGCTGATTTATGTAACCACTAAAACCAGGATACAAAACTCTCATTGACACAAAGATCTCCTTTATAGTCCCTCCTCCCATGCACAAATATACTTAACTCTGGGAAACCACCAGTCTGTTCTCCATCTCCAAAACAGGATTTACCATGTATTTTATAGAAATAAAATCATACAGTATGTGTCACATTACAATTGGCTTTAATTGCTCAACATAATGCCCTTTAGGTCCATTTAAGTGTGTCAATGGTGTGTTCCTTTTTGTTGCTTTTGTTTTTCTAAACGTTATCTTGAATGTTTTATCTATTTTTTCAATTTTATTTGTTTTATTGTAATTGCTTATATAAAAGGGCATTTTGTGGCTATTGTCCAGCCTGGCACAAGTTGTAAGATTCTGAAAACTAAGAAGCATTAAAGGCTGGTGACATCTGACCTATCTGACCTGTCTCTATTCTAGCCGAATTGAATTATTTACCCTATTCCACCTGCAAACCATGGGGATGTCATTCCTTGGGTTTGACTGAAGCCTCTGTAGGAAGCATCTGTGAAACTTCCTGGAGGAGGTGTTGTTGCCTTACTTGAAAGTCATCAATTTTATGGAGGTTGAACTGAGAATGTTCGAAAGAAGATTCCCCTCATAATCTCAGAATGTGGCCTGGATTCCAAAGGAAGATTGGCCCACATGTCTGAAATGCCCTTATTCTGAAGGCTGCATACCTGGTCTCATAACTCCCCAGTATTTAGGCCTCACTGTGTGCCAGGTATTGGAAATGCAGAGGTGAACAAAACCAATTTTTTTTTTTTTACATTGAGGTAACATTCTAGAGAAAGGGATAAACACATAAACAAAATGTAGTGCAGTGTCACATAATGATAGATACTAAACACATAAATAAATAAACATAAAATGGGATATGCTATAAAATAACTGCAGGTCCAGGGATAGATAGTGATGGTGTGTGTTGGGAAAGGGAAGCTGTTCCCAGGGAGCACAGAATACCTGAGCCGCATTTCAATACAGACCTCAGGCAAAGAGGCAGCCTTGTCTAAATCTGGGGTCAAACTTTCAAACAGGGAAAAATAGCAGAGTGAAGGGTCTGAGGCAAGAATGAGCTTATGTATTCTTGGAACAAGGCCTAGAACTCAGGAAATAAGGTAAAAATAGGCAGTTAGGTCAAAGCTTTCAGAGTCTAATCCCTGGTACTTCACACTAGAAGCTGTTTGAGGACAAAGACTGAACCTTATGTCTTTGTATTACCTATTATTAAATTCAGTGCCTCAAATTTAGGAGATGGTTGATGAGTGTCTCTTAAACAGGACTTAATATACTTAGGAGTTTTTGTTTGTTTGTTTAAAGGATTTTTTAGAAAGAGAAGAAATTCATGATGCAGTCAATGAGTGCAAAGAAGACCATGTGGACAATGTTTGGCAAGGGCCTACACATATTATTGAGTGTGGTGGAGAAGGGATGAAAGGAAAAGGGTAGACCCAGAAAACAAATAAAGCTACCTTGCAATTTTACTGGCAACCCAATCATGTTAGTGCACAGAAATCTCATTATAAAAACTTCCACATGATTATCAAAACAGGATTTGCCTTGTGTCTATCTTTTTTCCTCATAATATTCCCTGGCCCTCTCAAAATGTTGACACAAGAAATTAATGTCATTTTGCAATGGGAAGTATTTGTACTCTGCATTATCTATCTCTACTCTGCGAGTGCCTCATGTGCAACATGAGTTCTTCCAAAACAACCTGGACTCTTGAATGAGCAAGTGTTGTATGCGTTAGTATATGACTGTACTCTTTATATCAGGGAAAGGGATCCAGAGAAAGTGACAGACAGAACAGGAATTCTCTTACTGTAGCTGCTGTGCTTTTCAGGTGCTACAGACTTGAGTTATAAATAACAGTATTACCTGCCATGAAAGCTCCAAGTGGCTGGCCCTTCTGTCATTGTCTATGAGATACTGGTTCTGTGGAGAGAGTTAAAGAGACCTCTACCCTTTGTGCCTTGAACAAATTCAACTAGTACTGGGTTCATTCTTCATTCCAAAGCATTATAGTTACTGGGATATATTATAGTTACTGGACTATTATATATCTTCCTTCCTTTTCTTTTTCTTTTTTTTTAAATCAGATTGTACGTTCCTTAAGCTTATGGAGTTAACAGTATCTATGGAGTTGACATATAGTATATATACATGTAATTGAAATAGGAAATTGTTTTCTGATACTAGGGGATAAATTAAAATTTAAAAATACACTAAAACTTAAAAACAATCATTCCCAGATCCAGGATGTGTACATGGCCCAATATGAAAAAAAACTGAAGAGAAAAATGCAATCTCTTATCTGTGATGCTAACCTAAGAGGAGTGATGAATGAAATATCTCTGGTGCAATGTGAACAAAAAAGAAAAGTTGCTGAAGATAGACTGAATAATCTTCGTGTAAAACTGGCAGCATTGCTGCAGAAATTTCAGTTGGTAAGTGATGGGACTTTGAGTGGTGGCAATAGACTTTGTGGAAAGAGCACTCAAGTAGCTTCCTCTCCTAACAGCATTATCTATTTATTGACTTTGAACAAGTCACTAGCCTAGTCCTTTATCTACCTATAATCATATTGAAATGACAGATAAGTGAACTTTGAAAGTACATACTAGAACATTTTTAAAGGTCTGTTATTCTCTTTCTAAACAAAATCAGAATCTTGCCTAGTGCTGTTGGTATAGTTTGATTACCCTCATGTCTCCTCAATACTATGTTTCTAGCAGGAATTTTTTTCTAAATCTTTTCAGAAAGCAAACTGTGTTCATTCATTTTTATTCTGACACATGAATAAAAGTAGACTCTTCTAATCTTAGAGGATAATTGGAGAGGTCAGGAAATAAATGTATACATGGACTATTGTCTCTCTTGTTTGTGTGTATAGTTTAATGCATAAAGAATTGGGCTTCTATAATTAAGGTGCTCAGTGAAGCAGCTGAAAGCTGGACAAATGATTAACATCCTCATAGGAAAAACTTTCTTTCAATTACTAGAAAGGCTACAGTTTAGGACTTACTTGACTTAAAGTCTTCAATAAACTATTTCACCTTGACAGTCTTCCATGTGAATTGTTAAAGTTGTAAATAAAAGAGTATAAGGTCTACATTTTCATATCACATGTTTATTTCCACCTTCATGTTTATTTCCTAGTAATCGCAACAACTGAAATTCACCATGGGCCTTTGTTGCAAATGTAACTATGTGAAGATTGTTGATTTTTTGTAGAAAAATATCAAAACTATAACATTTTTTAAAAAAAGAATTGGGCTCCTATGAGATTGAAAGTACATACTAGAACATCTTAAATTTTATCTTCTATATTACATTTCTACTATAGAAATGTTAGGTAAAATACATCAAAAATCAAAATATATATAGCCAAGGTTGAAAAGTCTGTAAATGCTAGAAATAAGCTGAAAAATCAACAGTGAGCACATGGTATTTTCCTCAGAAAGATCTCTAAGCTGGGACACAAATGGGGCCTTCCTGGACCGTGCAGGGTGCAAGGGCAGGTACTGAGTCTCCCCAGTGAGCCTTGACAGGGAGGACTGAAGTTTGTCTTGCTGGGAAGGGGTTTGGGGAGGGATATGGACTTTGAAGGCAGAATGCCTGGGTTTCAGTCCTGGCTGTCAACATTTCAAGCAAAATAAAATGCAGAAAATACTTTTGCTTAACTGAATTATAGAGCCAAAAGAGAAGACCCCTCCCCACTTTGGGTGGTTTAGGCAACAGTTAAAATGTTTCATTATTAAAATATAAAGATAATTAATGCTAACTATTTTCACATAATGGTAATTATATTTGTGCTTCTTCTACCAGTGGTTCTAAATGAGCCTATTATTCAAGTTGGTTTATTGCTGTAAGAGTGGGATGTGACTGCAGCTCCTTTTTTTTTTCTTGTGGCTGAAAAGGGTGGGAAATATTTTTATAGGCAAAGGGTCTAATACAAAGCCTGGCATATGGTAAAACTTCAATCATAATAGTCATTTCACTAAGAAGGAAAACTAGAGAGACCAAAGAAATTCTATATCATAGAAATTGAATAAATTGAATATCACTCTTTAAAAGAAAAGTTTGTAAAAATTGTTGGTTCTCAGAATAGCAAATATGTATTTGGCTAAGAAAAAAAAAAAGAAACAATAATAATATCTCTCTCTCTTTCTCTCTCTCTCTACATATACATATACATATATATATATATCTTTCTGGTGATTTCTCACTCAAGGATATTTTCTCCATTAATTTTTAGAGAGAATGGAAGGGAAAGGGAGAAACAGAGAGAGAGAAACATTAATGGTAAAGAGACACATTAATTGATTGCTTCCTACAAGTACCCCAAATGGGCCCTGGATCTAGCCTGAAACCCAGGTATGTGCTGTTGACCAGAATGAAGCCTGGGACCCTTCAGTCTGCAGGTCTATGCTCCAACCACTGAGCCAAACAGGCTAGAGCTAATTTGCTCTTTATGATAAATCCTTGGGCTCTCCCCCAAATAGTCAGGGTAATTATACTAATTTAATTTGCTTTCTTTTCAAAGTTTTGTAAGGAGGCAAAATGCTTTAGCCCACAAAATATGACACTCTTTAGTATCACTGGAGAGGGATTCAAAAGTTTCCTGCCCAAATATATTTGCTCTCATCCCCCACTTGAAGTTTCCATTTTTACTATCTCTGATTGCCAGAGCAATTGCAGTGGAATAGAACAGGGACTCATGGTGAGGTAGACCCACTAGCAGACACGGCAGGCACATGAAGAAGCTGGGAACCCACCTGAAATTGTAGGAGGACATCTAATCAGCCAGGTAGAGAGCAGTATTCAGATGATTAGACTAGAGCAATGGTTGGCAAACTGCAGCTCATGAGCCACATGCAGCTCCTTGCCCCTTGATTGTGGTTATTCCAGAAAATACTACGGCCTGGGAGAATCTATTCTGAAGAAGTAGCTTTAGAAGAAGTTTAAGTTTAAAAAATTTGGATCTCAAAAGAAATTTCAATTGTTGTCCTGTTGAGTTTCATTAGTCAACAGAGCCAAATATCAACAGTTTAAATTTTAAAAATTTGGCTCTCAAAAGAAATTTCAGTGGTTGTACTTTTGCTATTTGGTTCTGTTGACTAATGAAAACTCAACAGTACAACGATTGAAATTTCTTTTGAGAGCCACATTTTTAAAACTTAACTTATTCTAATGCCACTTCTTCAAAATAGACTCGCCAATGCCATGGTATTTTTGTGGAAGAGCCACACTCACGGGGCCAAAGAGCTGCATGTGGCTTGTGAGCCACAGTTTGCTGACCATGGGACTAAACCAACTAAACCAAGAGTTGTCAGTGTCAGAAAGGGTCACACAACGTATTCCCCAGGGTTAGTGATATCAGTATTGTGGACACCTATCTCCAGGAACATGGTTACATCACAAAACTGATACATACAGTTTAGTTTTGTTAGAGGACTGAGCAGATCCAGGGCAGTGGGAGCAAAGCATGGAATCAGTTAAGGGATAGAGAAAGTAGGATGGTAGTGTTATACCTTTGTTGGGAACAATAATAAAATTAGGATTGTTTCTGAAAGATCCTTACTAAAAATTCTCTTTCCATCACCTCAGTTGGAGATTGGGCTGATCCCATGGTTGGGCCTGAGGAGAGTGAGATTTAGGTCAGTAAAGAATGAACATTTGTTCAGCTGTTCATGGATTAAGAAGCCCAGGGAAGGAGAGATTGAAATTAACTCAAAGATCCTGGGAGGAAAGAGAAAAGAGAGCAGATGTGGACAGCAAGCCAAGCATTGCAGGAAAAGATGCTACAGAGGAAAGAGGAAAAACAAAAAAGTCAAAATTTCCTTAGTCATCTGTTTTGTTTATAAGGCTAAAGATTCATGAATTTTTAAAATGGGAGGTAAGAGTCTATGACAGAGAAAGATGAGTGGGGGATTGGAGGAGGGAGCTTAAGGAATAAAACAAGTAATTAAGTAGAAGGAAAAAACAGTGAAATTAACTTCTGCTAAAGAAGAAAAATGATCCAACTTTCTAACCCCTTGCAGGCATAAAGTGGGGTTAAATGTGAAAACATTTTGAAAAGTTAAAAGCATTTTTCAGATGCAAGGTGGGTTGTGATATTACATGAATCATAGAGAAGACTGTTCAGAGGCCATCCAGGTTATAGTTGTAGCTTGTTTCCCTGCTATGACTGTTCCTTTTCTTTTCCAGGGAGGTCCAGTAGGAGACATGGAGCAGATTGACAGTTATTTAGAAGCTTTGCTTAAAGAAGATCATCCTTTGGGGAACACTTTCAATAAAGGGAGTACAGATGCAGGACATAGTTTCCCTTTAGAGAACAATGAAAGTACTTCTGAAAACTGAAAGTCAGAAAAGTAATTCCTTTCTTTAAAATGCTAATAAGAAAAAGGAAACTTATTTTCAAAAAAATATTTCCTCTTGTACTTGTTATTGTGAAGTTTGTCCTGTTTGACACTGAAGAAATTGTACTAGTTATACTTTGGAAATGGAGAGTGATTAGCAATTTACATACTTCCCGTCCTACTCCCTAACTCTTTCTGTTCCTTCAGAAACTATTTCTTGAGTTCTGTAATTCCTAGCTGAGCAACTAAGAGAGATGGAAATGCCATTTAGGCTTAAATTTTGATTTTACTTAAAAAAAAGATTGTAAAAACTGGAAAACAGTTATCAAAATCAATATATACAGAAATACAGAATCACCTCCTTCTGAAACTTGTATTAAAAAAGACAGGGATTTTGCCCTTTCTCTACCACAGCCAATACTCAGCAGAAAATACAAATCCTCAAAAAACTTTGAGCTATCATATATATGTCATAATTTTCTTATTGAGTTGTAAAAAAAACACTCTTCTAGGTATAATGTGAACACACATTTCACATATGTAAACATTATGTTTTTACATTTTCTTTGATAACTGATATTTTTAATGTTTGTTTAGAAATCTCTGTTGCATTAGACAAAAACAATAAATACTTAATATTTATTTGTGGAGTTGTATATTTTAATTTTATGTACATGCACAAAGCATAAAATTCAGAACTTGTGAAGTGGCATATGATGCAAATTCTTCACCCCCTGCTTGTCTTTGGTGATTTATTAGTTTTCTCAAGAGGCCTGCTTTTACCAGTTCTTGAGTCCATTCAAGTAAAATCAGTACAAATAAAACCATACAAATCATTATATAGATACTAGAGGCTGGGTGCATGAAAATTCATGCACTCATGGGGTCCCTGAGTCTATTTTGCCCCCTCTCACAATCCAGGAGCCCTCAGGGGTGGGAAGCAACCTGGCAATCAGGAGAAGGCAATGCCCCCATCACACCTCTGCTGCTGGCCACTGCTGGCAGCACAGCCCTGGTTACCTGAGCCTCTGGTGGCCCTGGGTGGCTGGAAGGCTGAGGGGACTTGGGGACTCTGGAGGCAGGTGCGTGAAGTGGGAGTGGGCCTGGCCTTGCTGTGCACCTGCCACCCTAGCATGCTGAGGGACTGGGCACTACCATCTTGTAGCTGTGGGTGCTGCCATTGTTGAGGGTATGGCAGTCAATTAGCATATTCTCTTCTTATTGGCTGTGGGTCTCACCATCTTTGTGATAGTGTGAGGTCCATTAGCATATTTCCTCTTTATTAGATAGGATAAGTGTGGAATAGCAGCCAAAAGATGTTGATGCTTTTCCACTTACTATACTTTCAAGATCCTTCCATATCAGGATCTGTACATTTCAAGGACATACCAAAATTTACTTAACCATTCTCTTATTCAATGAATACTTACATTTTATCTAGATCATCACACTATTGTCCAGAATTATTAATTAAATAATCAATTTTATCTCCCACTGCTCTGCAAGCCATCTTTATTGAATGTTAAATTCCTATTTATATATTTGGGCCAAGTTCTTAAAAATGATTTCTATAATTTTTTATTGATTGTCCCCTATTTTCTTAGGTCAGGCCCATGTTGTCTGGGTAGGACTAGGCAGTAATTTTATATTTCAGGATTTTTCTGTGTGTCCTTGCATGTTTCTCATTCAATTAAGATTTAGCTTTTTAGTCACTACCCATGCTCAAATTTTCTGTATTTTGTTAGGTTTGTGGTGATATTATGGATTAAGATAGAATTGCCTTTTTAAAATATCACATCTTCCTACCCAAGACCAAACAAAATAAGTCTTCATTGGTGCTGTGTATTAGCATTTAAAATATTTCTTCAAATACACATAGAATATTCTAGTTAATATCCATTGTAATTAATTAAATTTATGCTTTGACCTATTATAAATGAAGCCTTTTCCCATTATTTTTCTTCTATTATCTCATAACTGGTTAATGTTGTATATAGCAAGATTCCTGACATTTACTTAGATATCAATATTGCATTCAATATAAGAATTCTCATATAACTTGTAATAATTTATTTCCTTTATCAACAAGTAAGAATTATGTAGATTTTTTTTTTAATGTATGACTTCTGAATCTCATGTCCTTGTATTATTGACCTACCCAGACTTCTTTCCTTGAGGGATTTTCTTAGTCCCTTGAAAACTTGCATTACCTTTCTCTGCCATTATCACTATCCATTCTTCCTTTAATTTAAAAATTAGTGATCAATAAATGCTAATGGTGATAAGAAGTCAGTGCCTCTGAACACCCTTCTGGCAAACATTTAGAAAGAGTCTGAAGAGGCACTTTCCAGAGAATAGATTTTGAAGATTGTAACAGGATATTCTTCATGTTTCCTAAATGAATAATGCCCAGGGCTGAATCCTTATTATCTCATCTACTCTAATCATTTTAAACAATACTACCAAATGAATGAGTTCCAAATTTCTATGATCTTATTGAGCACTTGTTACATAATTCTATGAAATTAAAATTTTATATTGAAAATCTATAACAATATTTTGAAACAAAATTAAGCATATTCAGCTTAACTATTAACCACTTCTTATCAAGACAGTTCATTTAAGGCCCCAATGGCTCCCGTTCTTGAGGAATCTGGGGTTTTAAACAGGTAATCAGGATTAAGGAGTAGGGACTAAGGAAGAGAATGACTTATGAATTGAGTCAGTAATAGGTATTGGGGGTGAGAGGAATGGAGTAAGGTTAGAAGAGGACCAACATGTTTGGAAACAGAGGACCCCCCTAGGTGGAAATAAGATGATTCTCTTACTCCTCATTATGGCTGCCGCTAGATGGTTTGAGGACCACATGACAATTCATTTCTATCACTGGAGCATAGATGCAGTTCATAGGCCAATTCACTCAGCTTGAGAACCACCATGGAATAAAATTAGCAGGCAGAGAGCACAGTAGATGCAGTCTGGAGAGAAGAAAGAGCAGCTAAAAAGGAAAATAAAGCAAAAACCATGTCAGGAAATACAGTGACTATGTTCTTTTGTCTGCAAACCATACTTTTCTGCCTACTACATCTACAATTTTATTTGTACTACTAATAATATTGATACCTCTTACCCATTTCACTCTTCTATACATAGACATTCTTTTCATTTAGCAATACTCATAATGTATAGTTTCCCTCATGGTTTTAAAAATGTTTTTCATCTAAATTTATCTTAACAATAATTAGATGTGAAAAAGAAAATAGTCTTATTTTGAGTTTATTTTTGTATTTGGTGTAAGTTGGTGGTCCAGTTTTATTTTTTTTGCATGTATCTGTCCAATTTTCCCACAACATTTATTGAAGAGGCTATCTTGGCTCCATTGTATGTTCATGCCTCCTTTGTCAAATATTAATTGAGCAGAGTCGTTTGGGTGGATATCTGGATTCTCTATTCTATTTCATTGGTGTATATGTCAGTTCTTGTGCCAGTACCAGGCTGTTTTGAGAGCAGTTGCTTTGTAATATAGCTTGAAATCTGGTATTGAGATCCCACCTACTTTATTCTTCTTTCTCAGGATTGCTGTGGCTATTCACAGTCTTTTTTTGTTCCAGATGAATCTTGGAAGAATTCTTTCTAGGTCTGTGAAATACGTCATTGGTATTTTAATGGGTAGTGCATTGAATCTATACATTGCTTTGGGTAGTATGGACATTTTAATGATGCTGATTCTCCCAATCCATGAGCATGGTATGCTCTTCCATCTGTTAACATCTTCCTATATCTCTTTTTTCAGTGTCCTGTAGTTTTCTACATATAGGTCTTTTACCTCCTTAGTTAGGTATATTCCTAGGTATCTTAATTTTTTTTTGGTGCAATGGTAAATGGGATTGCTTTTTTAGTCTCTCTTTCTGCAGTTTCACTATTAGTGTATAGACATGTCACAGATTTATTGACATTAATTTTGTATCCTACTATATTGCTGAATTCATTTATTAAGTCAATTAGTTTAGGGATGGAGTTCTTCGGGTTTTTTATGTACAGTATCATGTCATCTGCAAATAAGGACAGCTTTACTTCTTCTTTTCCAATTTGAATGCCTTTTGTTTCTTACACTTGTCTAATTGCAATGGCTAATATTTCCAGTACTATGTCGAATAGGAAAGGTGAGAGTGGGCATTCCTGTCTTGTTCCTGTTCTTAGGGGAAATTGTTTTAGTTTTTGCCCATTGAGTATGATGTTAGCTGTGGGTTTATCATATATGGCTTTTATTATGTTGAGCTATGATCCTTCTATTCCCACTTTGCTAAGAGTTTTTATCAAGAAAGGGTGTTGGATTTTTTCAAATGCCTTTTCTGCATCAATTGATATGACTATGTGATTTTTATCTCCCAATTTGTTCATGTGATGTATCACATTTATTGATTTGCAGATATTGTACCATCCTTGCCTTCCAAGGATGAATCCTACTTGGTCATGGTGTATGATATTTCTGATGTACTGCTGGAATCGATTTGCTAAATTTTATTGAGGATTTTGGCATCTATGTTCATGAGAGATATTGGCCTATAATTCTCTTCCCTTGTATTGTCTTTATCTGGATTTGGTATTAGGGTGATGCTGGCTTCATAGAAGGTGTTTGGAAGTATTCCTTCTTCCTGAATGTTTTTGAATAGTGTGAGGAGGATAGGTTTTAATTCGTCCTTGAATGTCTGGTAAAACTCTCCTGTATAGCCATCTGGTCCTGAGCTTTTGTTTGCTGGAAGCTTTTTGATGACTGCTTCAATCTCTTCCATAGTTATTGCACTATTGAGATGTTTAGATTCTTCCTGATTGAGTTTTGGGAGGTTATATTTTTCTAGGAATAAGTCCATTTCTTGCAGGTTGTCCAATTTGTTGGAATAGAGTTGTTCATAGTATTTTTTAACAATCCTTTGTATTTCAGCAGGGTCTGTTGTTATTTCTCCTCTTTCATTTCTGCTTTTGTTTATTTGGGTCTTCTATCTTTGCTTCATAGTGAGCCTGGCTAGAGGCCCATCAATCTTGTTTATCCTTTTCAAAGAACCAGCTCTTGGTTTGTTGATCTTTTGAACTGTTTCTTTGGTCGCCATATTATTTATCTCCACTCTGATCTTTACTATTTCCTTCCTTCTGCTTACACTGGGCTTTTATTGTTGCTCTCTTTCTAGCTTTTTGAGTTGTAGAATTAGGAAGTTTATTACCATTGTTTCCTGTTTTTTGCAGTAGGCTTGTAGGGAAATGAACTTCCATCTCAAGACTGCTTTCACTGTGTCCCATACATTTTGTATTGTTGTGTTGTCATTGTCATTTGTTGCCATGATGTTTTTTATTTCTTCCTTGATCTCTCTGGTTACCCGGTTGTTGTTTAATAGCATGTTGTAGTTTGTGCCTTTGAATCAATGTAGGAGAGAGAACTATATAACCAGACACTCGGAGAAGAGAGACCATGGGAAGACGAAGAAATAGCACATATATGACAGAATGGCAGGTCACCAGAAAAGGAAGTAAATGAAATAGAAGCAGAAATAAGCCTGAGAAAGAATAAAGAGAAATGATCATAAGGTGGATGAAAAGAATGGAAGACAAAATCGACCATGTGAGTAAGAACCAAGAGGAAATGAAGAAGAGCCAAGAAGAAATGAAGAAGATCCAAGAGGAAATGAATAAGAAGCAAGAAGAAATGCAGAATAATCAAGAATAAATGGAAAATGACATCACTGCTATATAGAACTCAATAGAAAGCATCAAAAGTAGACTAGAAGAAGCAGAGGACCGCATCAGTGAGCTAGAAGACAAGTTAGGAAAAAATACCCAAGTGCAGTAGCTTCTAGAAAAAAAATTAAAAAGCAAGAGGAGAGCGTAAGGGAACTTTCGGATAACAGGAAACAAAACAACATTTGCATAAATGGGGTTCCAGAAAGAGCAGAAACTGAGCAAGAAATAGAAAAGCTGTTTGAAGAAATAATGACAGAAAACTTCCCTAATATAGAATAGAAAACACCCACACAAATCCAAGTAGCTCACAGAGACCCAAGCAAAAAAAACCAACACCAAGGCACATTATAATTAAATTGGCAAACACCGACGATAAAGTAAGAATCTTAAAAGCAGCCAGAGAGAAACAGAAAGTTACCTACAAAGGAACCCCCATAAGTCTAGCAACTGATTTCTCAACAGAAACTCATCAGGCCAGAAGGGAATGGAATGAGATATACAAAGTCATGCAAAGGAAGAGTCTGAATCCAAGAATACTGTACCCTGCAAGGCTTTCAATCAAAATTGAAGGTGAAATCAGAAGCTTCACAGACAAAAGGGACTAAGGGAATATATTACCACCAAACCAGCAATGCAAGAAATGTTAAAGGGTCTGCTGTAATAAAAAAAAAAAATAGGAAGCGAAGAAGGAACTTGGGGGTAAAGACTAAAAATGGTGACAGATAAATACTTATCAATAATAACTTTAAATGTAAATGGATTAAATGCTCCAATCAAAAGATATAGGGTAACTGATTGGATAAGAAAACATGATCCATATATCTGCTGTCTGCAAGAAACCCACCTCAGGAAAAGAGATGCACACAGATTGAGGGTGAAGGGAATGAATATCATATTTCAGGCAAATGGAAATAAAAAAAAAGCTGGGGTTGCAATACTTATATCTGACAAATTATATCTCAAAGTTAAGGACATAACAAGAGATGAAGAAGGCCACTTCATAATACTAAAGGGAACAATCCAACAAGAAGAAATAACTCTATTCCTTGCTCAGTTTCTGCTCTTTCTGGAACCCCATTTATGCAAATATTGTTTTGTTTCCTGTTATCCCTAAGTTCCCTTACATATACACACCCAATACATGAGCACCTAAATACATAAAAAAACTCCTGGAGGATATTAAGGGAGAGATTAACAGCAATACAATCATAGTAGATAACTTTAATACCCCACTGTTACCACTGGACAAATCCTCTAAACAAAAAATCAGCAAAGAAATATCAATCTTAAATGATTCACTAGACCAGATGGAATTAATTGACATCTTCAGAACATTTCACTCCAAAGCCACAGAATATAGATTCTTCTCCAGTGCACATGGGTCATTTTCAAAGATAGATCATATTTTGGGTCATAAGAAAAGTCTCTTCAAATTCAAGAAGATAGAAATCATATCAAGCATTTTCTCAGACCACAGTGGCATAAAACTGGAAATCAAGTATAATAAAAACAATATGAAGAAATCAAACACATGGAGACTAGCCTCAAGTTTTAATGAAGAGTGAGGAACTAAATGCAGACATATCCTACCTGGAAACAACCTGAGGAAAAGCTGCAGACTGAGTCATGATGGGAAATAGTACATCTATAGCTGAATGCCTACAGCAATTCCTGCCAAGGAAACCTATGTGTGGTATAGAAAATTTACGTTGGAATATGCCTCCGGCCTGCAAACTCTGCATGAATTTAAGACACTCTTTAGTCTGCAAGGTCTGAATCAAAAGGCCTATCAACATGCTGATCAAGTCTATAATACTTTTTACATGAACAAGATAAGAACTTTTACTTGCATTTGGCTATGGTTATGCATTTGCCTTTTTAAAAATATAAAGTAGCATGAGGTAAAACATGTGCTTCCCTCTGAATTGGGGAGGTCTTCAGAGACCCTATAGCTTGTGGGTAAGTGAGTTATTAAATGTGTTTAGCACAGACGGCATGAAAATAATTGGGAACTATCCACTCCACCCTTGGAAATGTTCTGCATCTAGGGAGTTATTTTAAAACCAAAATTAAATCTCTGCATGGAATGCTAATGCTATCGTTTAAACAAATCTAATAAGTGCAGATTGATTTACAGACTATTTTCAAAGTGTTTAATGCAATGGTGACATTTTATAGAAAAGCAAATTATAGAAATCTGCTTTCTAAGGTGTTATTGCATCTAGATTGGCAGATAAAATCAGTACAAATTAGCCAATGTGTTGTTCATGCCCAACTCAAAAGTGAGAATGCTTCATAATACTTTTCTTTCCCTCATATCTGAGTAATTTGGATTTCGGGGAAAACAAAACAATTTATTTATAGTTTTAAATTCAGATACATTTTAGTTTCTGGAGCTAATCACTCAGCTGTTGTCCTAAATTTACTCTTTCCTGAGGAGTCCCAGCACATTTCATTTAATGTCTTGGAAAAATATTAAGATGAAGAAAATATGGAATAATAAAAATAATAAAAATAAGATAAAAAAGTACTCTGAAATAGCAGGCTAAAGATGTTGCTGCCTGTTTTTCCTCGTGCATTTCAGTCATTTTTACTTGTAGGTCAGTAAATTTCAAAATGTATTGATGCCATCTAGAATAAGAGAGGAAGGGAAATACTATTCATAAAAGCAGCAAGAGAAAAACAGTTTATTACCTACAAGGGAGCACCCATACGACTCTCAGCTGATTTCTCAACAGAAACCATGCAGGCCAGACAGGAGTGGCAAGAAATATTCAACGTGATGAATAGCAAGAACCTACAACCAAGAATAATCTATCCAGCAAGGCTAACATTCAGAATTGAAGAGCAGATAAAGAGCTTCACAGATAAGAAAAAGCTAAAGGAGTTTATCAACTCCAAACCATTGTTATATGAAATGCTGAAGGGTACTCTTCTAGAAGAGGAAGAAGAAAGAGGTAAAAGCCAAAAAATTATGAACAAATACATATCTATCAACAAGTGAATCTAAAAATTAAGTGAATTAAAAATTTGATCAACAGAATAAACTGGTGAATATAATAGAATCAGGAGCACAGAAAGG
>PVJN01040699.1:0-19129 GCA_004026805.1 Lasiurus borealis
TGCCAACCACCCTCCTATCGGGCATTCTGCCTGTGCCATCACTTCCCCTAAATGACATAAATATCCACACCAACACTCAGGGAAACTGGACATCTTCGCAGATGAGAATTTTTCTGCCTCCTAAGCTGTTTCCCAGCTTGCTCTCACAGCTGGCAAGATGCCTCTGTTGAATCACTTGATATTCTAACTTTTTTTTTTTACAGTAAACTTCAGACAAGCAGAAGCGCAGACGCCCTCTCCGCCTGTGTGGGTTCTGGGTACATGGGAACACGAGGGCATTCAGGGTCCTCGTTTCTCTCAGGAGGTCCTCCCCGTTTGGATCTAGTTGCTTTATTTTTAATATAGCCACTTAATGTACCAAAATGGAAATAAAACTTGTTGAAAGTATCTATTTCACAGCTCCCTCTCCTCGCCCTGAGCCTCCAAGTTGCCAAATGGTGCTGTCTGCACTCTCTCCTTCCCAAGGAGTCCCTTCGAAGGCACAATGGCCTTCCTTCTCCGAAGCCCTGCGCCCCCCACTCGGGGAAAGGATGATGAAGCAAGGAGGCCAGGAGGGCAGGAGCGGTCTCCGGCTCAGGGAGAGTGGCAGGATGGCGAGAGTGCCCGGGCTCCTGTCATGTCAGGTGCAGTGAAGGCATGTGGAAGGCGGCCAGGGAAATCCAGACACACTGGGCCCGGAACTGATGACTCAGCTGCATCTCAGAAAGACGCAGCTGGCCGGGGGCTGACAGCTATTGTTTCCTTTTGCTGCCTTGGAGGGTGGGAGCCAGGGAAATGTGGGGCAGAGATGCTGCCTGCAGGGGATGGAGGTAAGAAGTCATCCGGCCAGTGGAACCTATTGTTCAGAGATGGGTAGTGGTGAGAAAGAGAACCCGGGGAGAAGGAAGAGAGCCACTGATGAATGAATGGGTGGAGAAGAGGAAAAGATAAGTGTAGACCCTGAGGACAAACGGAACTTGCCTGGGCTTAAGGGTTTCTTCTTTGTGGGGTAGGTAATATGAATGCAATATAGTTCCCTGTGTGCGCAAGTATTTTAAGATAAGGGATATAGCTGAGACCAGTTTGGCTCAGTGGATGGAGCGTTGGCCTGTGGACTGAAAGGTCCCAGGTTCGATTCCGGTCTGGGGCATGTGCCTTGCTTGCGGGCACATCTCCAGTGTGGGGCGTGCAGGAGGCGGCTGATCGATGTCTCTCTCTCATCGATGTTTCTGACTTTCTATTACTCTCCCTTCTTCTCTGTCAATAAAATATATTAAGAAAAAAAAAAGATAAGGAACATTAAGCCTGATTCCGCCATAGTTTTATGCCACTTCGTGTTATCTGTCACTTATTTTTCAATATGCCACTGAAAGAGCGTATGAAATATTATACCCCCATCCCCCTCAATGCAATTTTGTTATTGTTTTGACAGATGAACAAATGTCTATGATTTTTGAGTCCCAGCCTCCATGGGTTACTTTGCATGTACATAATGCGCAAACATTGCTAGGTGGCCAGAGAAAGCATAGAAACCTATAGATGAGAGACTTAACTTGCCATGCATGAGTCTTGTGGGGAGGGTGGAAAACGGGAAAGTATTAGCAGATTTTCCCAGGGGAAAATAAATGCATACATTTAAAAAGAGTTTTTAAATTATTGTACTGCTTAGATTTAATGGTGTTCCAACAATGTGATCTATTTGGAAATTTGGGAGTAATGCTGATCTAGTAACGAGCTCTCATTTACAGATAGGTACTCTGATGCCAAGAGTCACTTATGAAACACAACCCAGCTAGTGGAAGTGGCAGACCCGAGGCTTGGAACCAGATACTCTGATTCCCACTCAACCCCCTTTTCATGACAGTCATGCATTTGGTGACTGCGACACGAATTGGTGTCTGCCATCATCATCTCTCCATTAAAGAGAGGCTCCTATGAATGGCAGTTGATGTGCTATAAGAGTAATAAGTGTTTAATACGTGTTATCAGTTTATGCAATCATTGAGCTAAGCGTTGTATATGTATCCTCTCAAATGATACTATAACTGGGGTACTATTATCACCCCCATTTTGAAGAGGAGAAACAGGTGAGAGAGGTTCAGGATTTTGTACCAAGTCACACAGCTCGCACACAGCTGGCTTGTGACACCTGCATGCAGGGCCCACACTCATACTCCCAGTGGCTGGGCCACATGAGTATTGAGGACCACGGCTGTTTTTGTTCTCAAACCATGTGGGGGCAGCTCTGGTGAGTAGGATTTGACCGCTATTCCTTCTGAGTGTTCTGACAAGAGGGAAGACAGCCTCAGCAGGGAGGGAGCTGAAGATCAGAGGCGGGAATCGAGCAGGTGTAGAACGTGCACTGAGAAAAGATGCCTCTGGCCCAGTTGGCGAAGCTAAGTGGCTGAACATTGACCTAAGAACCAGGTCAGAGTTTGATTCTGGGTCAAGGGCACGTGCCTGACTTTTGTGCTCGATCCCCAGTAGGGAGTATGCATAAGGCAGCCAATCAATGATTCTCATCATAGATGTTTCTATCTTTCTCTTCCTCTCCCTTCCTCTCTGAAGTCAAATATGTACCTGTATGTCTGTGGTCCAGGGTGAGGCCATTAACCTTAGGGCTTCTTCACTCTTGGGCATCTATGATTCTTAAGACTCGCTTTCCAGGCCTTGCTTCTTGGCTTCTGACCTGCTAATTCTGGCTTTTCCCCCTCATATCTCTCAGACTATACCATTGCCACCAAATTATCCATGGTCCTGCCCACCCTACTAAGCTGACTGCACAGGACATGTGAATTCTGGAAAGGGCTCCTCAGCGTTTAATATTTCTTTTTCACATTCTAGTGAATCAATCCAGCAACAGCATCAGAAGAGCAAGACTTTTTCCTGAGTCCCAGCTGCTGCGACACCACGATCCATGTAGGATGCTGGGACCATACCACAGTGATGAATCTGGGCTTGGGAGCAGCCTGCCACACGGAGACCTAGCAGCATGCTGACAGTGTGATTAGTTGAAGAGGTAAGTATTTGGTTATCCACTAAAAGGCACCTTCATTTTGACCTCTGAGAACAACCAGAGGACCAAGCTGGTGGCAGAGTTGGCACTCAAACTTTGTGTGGGACACCTCAGATCTTCCTGTAGACTCCTTTCATCCCTCCATCCAGCCACCCGACACACTCCTGTGAAGGGTCTTCTTTGCTGTGGTCTGTGATGGATGGTGGGAATTTAGGGGTAAAGACCCCCATGCTCTGTCTGGGGAGCAGGGAGAGTTATACTCACTTGATTAAGAACTGTAATCGAGACAATATAGTCTATAGAAGCACAGAGAAGAAAGAGGCCACATTTCCAGGAAAAGTATCCTGGATGGAGTTACAGTGGAACTCCGTGCTGTGGCTAAGAGTTTGATAGGCGACCCAGCAGGGGAGAGGGAGGCAAGTTAGGAAAGGAGCGCAGACATGTGAGAGGCTCTGTGGAGATGAGAGAAACCCTTACCTCCCACAGCCGCGACACACAGGAGGGGAAGCTGGAAAAGTGGGACACTGGCCACCTCGCATAAACACGGGGATGTGGGCTTCTTCAGGAAACCTCCTACACAGAGGAATCCATGGAAATGTACTCTCTGGAATAATTGCCTTACAACGGCCTGAAATATCCAAGAACCCCGGTCGGTCTAACTTGCCCTATCTCATTTCACACCGGGCTTTTCTTTCAAGATGGTTGTTGGCACCCAGAAGAAAGCAAAAAGCCATCGCAGGGAGAGGGCCAGGGGAGCATAGCATTTTCTCAAACATGGGTGTGGTCAAAGCCCGATGTACCTTAGTGACACCCAGAGACACCGTAGTCTGAGAGGCACAAGTGGGGAAGCCAAGACTAGAGTGTCGCCAGCCCACAGACAGCTATGGAAAGGGAGCCTCATGAACCGGAGGTGCTTGCCCCCAGGTTTGCAATGTTAGTGACTCCATCGGAAGATCCAAGAGTCCTTGTGTGAGAGCCCATCTTTCTGTGTATAAAAGGCTCGTTTCAAGGGGCTCTAAGGATTGCCACGAGTGCAAACTATGCTCCGTGTGGTTAGGGTGGTAATAGAATGAGCAGCTCACTGCCCACGCTGAGAAGGCCCATAGACCTCAAGGAACTGACAAAGCTAAATGGTCTCTCCATCAGCGCTGGGGCACGGTGCCACTGAAGCCACAAGGAGGAGTTTACAGTTGCAGACGAGGTCACATGTCTCTTGGAAGAGAGAGTGACTGGATTTCCTTTCTCTTCAGCATTTATCTTGCCTAAACATGCTTCTATTCCCCCCCCCCCCAAAAAAAAAAAAAGATTTGCTTCAGGTCAGCCGGAGAGAGGAGTTTTTTCTTTTACTCAAGATTTGGCACATACAAGCAGAGTGGAATAAATTTTGAAAAATCCAAAATGTGAAGTTGGGAATGACCAGCCAAAACTGTTGAAGATTTTTTTCCACACAAATTCAGGGACTACTCTAGTGGTATTAAGAAGTCTATACTGACTATGATTATTTAATACATATAATTATTTGAGGCATATAAGAAGCTACACAGCTCCTAATTTTAAATAGATACACAGTGTGATGGTTAACTTTATGTGTCAACTTGGCTGGGCCATGGTGCCCAAATATTTGGTCAAACTTTATTTTGGACGTTTCTGTGAAGGCATTTATTGGATGAGATTAACCATTTAAGTTGGTGGACTTGGAATAAAGCAGATTACTCTTCACGATGGGTGAGTTTCATCCAATCAGTTGAAGGTTTAAGCAAAAAGGAATTCCGCCAATACATACTTCCTGGGTCTTTAGTCTACCAGCAGTATGTACTCTACAGATTTTGAACTTAGCAAGCCTCTATAATTGCATGGGCCAATTCCTTAAAATAAATCTCCCTGTTGATGGATAATTGATTGACTGATACAAAGGAAGAAAGGGAAGAAGGAAGGAAGGAAGGAAAGAAGGAAGGAAGGAAGGGAAGAAGGAAGGAAGGGAAGAAGGAAGGAAGGAAGGAAGGAAGGAAGGAAGGAAGGAAGGAAGGAAGGAAGGAAGGGGATATCCTCTTAGTTCTGTTTCTTGGAGAACCCTGAGTAACACACATACATGCACACACACATGCAGAGTTATACTAAGTGCTTACTTAGCAATCTATCCATTATCTTTGTTTTATAAGCAAGAGAATTGAGACTTAAAGATTAGAAAACTTTATCAAGGTCTTGGAGTTTACAAGAGGCGGAGAGAAATAGCATTTGAACTCAAGTCCATCTGACCAAGAGCTTGTGCTCAATTCCCAAAGCGATGACAAGTAACTAGGCAAAATGAAATGAATTAAGTGGTAGAACATGTGAAGGGAGAAGACCCACGAGTGTAGAATCATCTCCCCATAAACAGCACCAGTGAAATCATTTACAATTGGAAAAGACAGGCTGCTGGAAGACACAGAACTGCCCTGGCAAAGGCGAGCACAGCCCAGATCCCTCTCTCCCTCCGTCTCTGCCCATTCCCCACAAGACTTTGATGGGTTTTAGCTGATTCTGGATGTGCCCTGGAGGGAGAGAGAGTTCATGGCAGCCCCAAAGTAGGACAATTAGGTTTCACATTAGCTTCCCCCATGACTTCATCATTGACTGTTGCTCTTTGTTAAAATATTTTAGAAAATCACCCCAGACAGATTTCTGGAATACATAGGACTTGGAAGATTTTTTTTTTTTCTTCACGAAGGACATTCCACTGAGAGCAAGCCTAAATATTGACTCATCAGAGGAAATATGTTCTCAGGGTAATGCTGATGGAAGCTGGAAGTTGAATCCTAGATCTGCAATTTTAATCTTGTGGGTATGCATATTGGGCAGTTCCCCAAGATTCTCCACAGCTGTCCAATGTTTAGCATAGATAAGAATGGAAGAACCAGTGTCAGCCCCACTCCCTCCGGTCTTCTTCCTTTCCCTAGCCATGCTCCTAGCTTTCCCCCAACGCATTTTGCTCCTGACATGACTGGGAAACCTTCACCCGGCTTTGATTGTGAGCTAGTCTGCACCTTCCTCTACAGTTCAGAGTCCAACGATGAAGTCATGGGAGCATCTTTGTACCTCCCCGTGCTCCATTAGCCAAGATCATCCATGTTTACCAAGGTTGTTCCCCTTGCCCTCCGTAGTGTGGATGTTTCTTCCCAGGTTTCCCACTGATGTGCTTGCATCTCATACGTGACTCGGTGCTCTCCAGCTTTGATTCTGTTTTGTTTCTATTTCTCCCTTTTTAGAGTCTGTAAGTAGTCCCTGATGGTGTGTGTGTGTGTGTGTGTGTGTGTGTGTGTGTGTGTGATTTCATATCATGAGAATGGTGTGGCCATAGCAATGAGGCATTAGGGTGTATCATAAATCAACCACAGTTTGGGGAAACGATGACACGTGTGATTTATAGGCTATTTCAGCTCTGATTTCCATATAGCTATTCTCTGATTCACAGTTATTCCTCGGAGGAGAGAAAAGGAAAAGAAAGTACAGTGTGGGTGGTAGGTTCCCTCCTCAGAAATTCACAATAGTCATCATCTCCATATAGAAAAGCAGATATTTATCCATGGCAACTGGGAAATGGCCAGGGTTGGAAGAAGTGAGTCAACTAAAGATCATTTTCCCTTGACCTGGGGAAGACTAATCTCACATATTGGTCAAGAGAATAAGGAAATTGCCAGCAATTTATGGCATAGTAAACCTCTAGAGTGCAACCTACCTAATAATATATAAATTGCACATAGAAATGTTGATGATCAATTTTTGTTTACATTTAAGGGAAAGCAGACAATATGGTTGATTTTACCAAAAGACACTTCTTTTTACACACATATGACTGTTGGCAAGTCAGCCTTAAGTAGGGTGAACTATATAATTTCTCTTCCAGGATATTTTTAAGAGTAAAAATGGGGCTTTTAATTACTCCAGTCAACAAGAGCACCCCCTGGCAAACTGGAGACTGCTGTGCTCCTTATGGAATGGCATACTATTACTGTGTCATCTGCTTCATCACCACATCCTAAAGAGCCAGGAGTGAGAGATCTTGGTTGTTTTTCTTTGAGCCCATTCTATTCTTTGCTAAGGGCTAAGAATATGTTTCATTGATTGAATGACATGTTGATGGCTGAAATAAATTCACCCAGATACCTGGCATGAGCTAATTATTCAATAAGTTACATGAACAAATAATTTTAAATATAAAAATAAATATAACCTGTCATGGTCTAGATGGCCAGCATCTTTTGTAGACATTCAAAATCAGTGGTTTGGGGGACACTTTAAAAATTTCTCATGGACCTCTATCTGTGCTTTTAAATGTAATCTGCCCTAGAAGACTAATGTATGAAAAAGACAAAAGCAATTGAGTGTGGAGGGAAGTTCCTCAGCATCTGCAGTACCCCCAACACACAGCTTCAGATCCAAATCCTTCACTTGGAACAAAATTCAAACACTAAAACTCTAAATAAAATGCTAAAGTATTGGGATTATTTCCCCAAACATGATTGGGGAAATAACCCCAATATTTCAGACAAGTTCAGGGGTGCATTATGAGAGAGTCAAGAAGAAATATTTGGCATACACTAGGTTTTTGGTTTTCTTTAAAGTTCAATGCATATGATGTAACAAGTGGAGTCATGAGCAATTGCTTAAGCTGAACTTCAGAGACAGAACAGAACAGAAAGAGAAAAAGACAACTGCTATTTGCAGCACTTATCTTCACATTCTTTCAGACCTAAGGAAAGAGTGAATGAAAACCAGGTTTTCTGAATGAGCACTCTGATATTCTTCTTAAATGTCTCATGTCTGGCCTGCCAAGGCCTTGCTCTAACTCCCTGAGTTGTGTTGATAGCAGTTGTTCTTTGTGATATTGGCTGAAATGTGAGTAGGTGCTTCCATTTCAATGTGATCCCAGAAGATTCCACAGGATGTTCCTGTTAGGAATTGTGAGAGTTGGAGCAAATACTTGGATTCATTGAGAGATTTTAGGGGAGCCATGAAGAGGCCTCAGTTCCTCTTGGTCAGAGGCCACCCTCCGTTTTTTTCTACCCCTTTCTGTCTCCTGACATCCAATCCTTGGGATGAAGTCATTTGTTCCCAATGAGAAATGAAGTAAGTGCACCTGAAGTTACAAAATTGGTGACATACAATTGTTAAGATAATAAGTGGTCAGCCTGGCTGATGTGGTTCAGTTGACCTATGAATGAGGTCATGGTTTGATTCCCAGCCAAGGCACATGCCAGGTTGCAGGCTTGATCCCCAGTAGGAGGTGTGTGGGAGGCAATTGATCAATGTTTCTCTCTCATCATTGATGTTTCTATCTCTCTCTCCCTCTCTCTTCCTCTCTGAAATCAACAAAAACATATTTAAACAAAAAAAAAGTGATAAAAAATTGTGTCTTTTTTTCAGACAGATTTCAGTTTTAAAAAGGTGGAAGGAAGTACAGATGATGGGAGGAACATTGAACCAAGGATTCTTGATGACTATAGAGGAAGGAAGGGATTATCTCTTTCCTCCCCAGAAAATGACTGCAATGACTAAGGTTGTTGGACTGAAGATCAGAGTGGATCAATAATTGAGTACTCTGTAGTTTTCCTGTAGTTTAGTCCTGTTATGCATTCCTTTAGCAAGTATAGTTCTGTCCATTCATTGTATAGGATTAGATAAAGTGTTTAGCTTAACAAGTACATCTCGACATTTCATAGGGAAGTTTTCAAGATATTTCAATACATTACCAACAACCTACTTTGTTTCTACTCTGGTGGCTAAAAATCTGCCTTTACATTATTTAATAAAAAGGAATGAACACATGAAAATAATTATTCCACAATTTTGCAGAGTAGATCTCTGCTGGCACCTCTAACCCTCACACCCCTTCTCCTTGTGTGACTCGGGCCACTTGGGCCCACATCAGGCTCTAGGACCACAGAGAGTTGAGGAGCCTTCAGTTAAATACTTGATGATCTGACTTTGCTCAGAGACCCTGCTTGGAATATGAAGTTTCTGAGTTGTCCTATCCTGGAACCCAGCACCCACTGCCTAGCCCTTCTCTGATAGAGTCAGGGCCCCTCAGAACTGGAGCCATGCCCTTTATTCTCTCACCCCCCTTTTTGAAGTTAGTGCTCCCACTTGTTTTCAAGTCTCTCCACTGCCCTGTGCTGCCTGCATTTCTTGCTATTGCTTCTCCTCTTGAGAATACGTGGTGATGTGGGAACCATCATCACATTTCCGGCTTTCATTGAAAAAAAAAAAAAGTAGAGAAGTACCCTGGCCTCAGAGCTGCTTTAAATAAAATAAAACTTCATTCTTGAGGTGAAAGAGTTTCCAGTTAATAAAAGGTTCTGAATGAGACTTCTAATATTCTAATACCAAAGCAAAAATGGCCAGTGAATAATTATCAGTGTTGAACTAAAACCCACAGGAAAAAAACTCTACATGTGTGGCAGAATAGTAAATGCCATGAATGTTAGGATTTTTTAGAAGCTGGAAAATAACTAATGCCCATCAGCTTTTGAACCATACAGATTCTCTTCATCAGAAAAAAATAAAACAATATACACACTTATCCTTAATGTAACAGTTTCAATCAGTAACATTTAGGTAATCTAAATGGATAGGTGAATGGACGGAAATGAATGGACAGACAGAGAAATTGATGGATCATTAGGCAGGTATATAGATAGGAAAATATATGGATAGATGGATGGATGGATGGATGGATGAATGGATGAATGGATGGAAAATTTATGATTAATTTTGCTTAAGTGAACAAAAATTTTCCTTCTCCATCACCACCCTCAGAAGCCATCATCAAAAGAGATCTGACACTAAACACCAGCTAAATAGCAGAAAAGAGACTTCAGTAGGAAGAGCTGCCTTATTCCCTCATTGAGCATTCACCATCCAGGATGGCCATAAAGAATCTGAGAGGACAGAAGCAGGTCCACTCAGGATGTGGGTGAAATCAGAACCCTAGTTATCAGCAACCCTCTAACTCTTTTAGACTCTGGTCCCCTCCAGGAGCCAAGGGTTTCATTTGTTCCCCCTGCCTGGGAAATAAAAATATACACCACACAATAGAAATTAGCAAAGCAGAAACGAGTCCACTGGGAGGAACGCAGCTACCTATATTCCAAGAGCCAAGCACGGAGGAGTATGTGATTCCCTCCCTCCCACTCTTCCACTCCTCCAGAGCTGGCGAAGACCCATGTGGAGTGAAGAAAGACAGAATCGCTGGGAAGGAAAGAGGAAAAGGTGTTTATAGCTTGCCTGCTCGGTCGAGGCGGCTTACAAGGGGGAAAAAATCTGAGAGGCAGGCCCTGGGAAGGTAAAGATGAAACAGAAGGTAGGCCAGGTAGGAGCAGGGTGGGAGTGTGGGAGGTGTTTGGCATTAGATTAGTAGAGGTGAAATGAAAACGTGGACTATACACAGGTCATGGGATATGAGTTCTACACAGAAGTCTTAAAAATTGCCTTATTTCAGGTGGAGGAGAGGTTTGCCTGCTCTTGAGCCTCCCACCAACATGGCAGATGAGCTTTCCTCCTTCAGGGGCCCTAGGGAGCTGGGGAAAGCAAGCTTGTGTCTGGCAGCTTTGCTCAAAATATGTCACAACCTCAGGCCAGCCTCCGCCATGGTACCCTCTTTGCAGGGACATAAGCATTGAGATACATTTTATGTACCTTTCCACTGACCCATGGCAAGAATTCGAACAAAATAGCCGAGACCGGTTTGGCTCAGTGGATAGAGCGTAGGCCTGCGAACTGCAAGGTCCCAGGTTCGATTCCGGTTGGGGGCATGTACCTTGCTTGCAGGCACAACTCCAGTAGGGGGCGTGCAGGAGGCGGCTGATCGATGTCTGTCTCTCATTGATGTTTCTAACTTTCTATCCCTCTTCCTTCCTCTCTGTAAAAAATCAGAGATTTTTTTTTATATAAAAAAAAAGAATTCAAGCAAATAGAGACAGTCTTCTTGAAGCACCTATTCTTTTGCTGAGTGAGGTAGGCATTCTTAGCCCCATTTCTCAAAGGAAAAGATGGAGGCTCAGGGACAGTGAGTCACTTCTCCAAGGTTCCATTAATGAATCAGAAGCAGGTTGAGATGTTTAACGCCAGCAAACCCAGCTCTACCAATTGCCAAGACTGTGTGCTTTCGGTCATACTCCTGTCTCTGACTTAAAAGCTAGAAAGGGGCTGGAAAGGGGGGAAGAGAATTGTGTGGCATAGGGCAGTTTCTAACCTGCTACTAAGACCATATCACTTTGACACAAAACATTAATAGGTGATTTTCCATGCATCTTACACATTCCCGCATATCTTGTGGGCAGAGGCACCGGTTGCCTTTGTTTTGCGCCACATTTTCAAGGAAGTATAGCAAACAGACTTGGAAGACATACTAGCTCTCTCTGCAGCAACAGGCTTACTGTCCAGCGTAAATGATGTGGCTTCCCCAAGCTGACAAGCCCTCTTTTGTGACATACCCAATGACTTGTGCCTGTCACCTGGCCCTCCCTGCATGGCCCTCTGGGAGCCAGGGTAAGGGGAGCTGACACAAACCCGAAGCTTGTGCTGGTGGCTGTGTCAGGAGTAAGGAAGTCCTTGGTCACTGATTCAGGATGGGCATGTCTTCTGCCAACATCCATGAAACCTTGGCACACCACTGGCTTGTTAACATGTAGGTAGGGTAACATCTCAGACCCCATCCAGCACACTGGCAGCTTCCTGGGGAAGCAGGGAATTGCCAGAGAAATCCAGACGAATATCCTCCTACCTGTTTTCTGCCATCGAAACGAAATCTAATGCCCTTGTGCGGCACACCGGAAAGCATTCATGTACCTTGTGCATTCTCACAAAACCCTAGGAAATATCCCAGATGCTAAGAAGCCCTTCTCACCAGGCCACCATATATCAATAATACAGTGACGGTACTTGACTCAGTGCTTAAGATTGGCAGACACTTCTGCAAGCCATAGCTACCTTATTTCTTTTTAAAAAATATACATTTTATTGATTTGAGAGAAGAAGGGAGGAGAGATAGAAACATCAACAATGAGAGAAAATCACTGATTGGCTGCCTCCTGCACACCCCACATAGGGGATCAAGCCCGCACTCCAGGCATGTGCTCCGAACAGTGACCTCTTGGTTCCTAGGTTGACGCTCAACCGCTGAGCCATGTTGGCCGGGCTCATTGACTCTAGATAATAACTCTGTGAATTAGTAAGGCTTACTCTCAGAAAGGTGACTACCTCATAGAGATCCCGCAGTGTATCTGGACCCATTAGCATCCTGGAAGGCTCCCCTGCCAACAGTGAATTCATGACTATTCTTAAAACATATTCCCTTTCAATTCTTTAAAACCATTCTTTAAACAAAGAGCCGTGTGCTAGTAAGAAGAAGCAATTGCTATTTAGGGTGAAAAAAAACTTATTTAGTTAATAAAGAACACTTGTTCAAGCAAAGGAGCACTGTGGGGCAAATGAAACTTTATTTTTTTTCCTTAATTATCTGAAGTCCACGTTAGGGTAATCCAAACCTCCCCACAGAGAGGATGCAGTATGCATAACCCAGTCCTCTCCCCTTTTCCCATTGCGGGGCATGTGAGGACCTGGGAGTGACCCTTTTGGAAGAAGACGTGATGCCAAGAGCTGAGGCAGGGAGAGTGCCTTTTGCTGGGCCAAGAGATATAACCAGCTCCTCGGCTCACACTGCCGCCAGGATGGGGGCCGGGCCGCAAACAGCCTGCCCACTGCTATGGCTACCAGGTCAGAGGGCCTGCCAGTCTTCAAGGTGTCCTGCCTTCTGACAAAGCCCACTTTGGAGGAGAGACGTGGAGCCCTTCTGGTTAGTGCAAAGCATTCAGGCGCTAGGCTCGAATAGGTGGGGTCTCACCCCGCCAGCATGGCTCAGTGGATGAGCGTCAGCCTATGAACCAGGAGGTCACGGGTGGATTTCCTGTCAGGGAACATGCCCAGGTGGCAGGGAAGGACCCAGGAGAAACCCTTCACATGTTAGCCATGGCTGATGGACGAGCAGGAGTTCTCAGTGTAATAGACCATGATCACTTGTAAGAGTCATTGCAAATAATGTGTTATTTTATGTAGAGAGATGCTGAGTGTTACCAAGTTTCCTAGGAGTGCCCTAATCTACTATAACAAACTGGATGGCCTAAAACAACAAGAATGTACTCTTTCAAAGGTCTGGAGGCTGGAGGTCCAAAATTAAGGCATTGGGAGGGCCGTGCTCTCTCTTCTGGCTTCAGGTGATGCTTGGAGATCCTCGGCATTCCTCCATCTGCAGCTATTCAACTCCAGTCTCGACCTCCATCATCACACAGGTGTCTGCCCTGGGTGTCTCTGTCTGCACACAGCCTTCTTTTCTCTGTGTGTGTCTGCCTTCTTATAAAAACACCAGTCATATTGGATTAGGGCCCACTCTACTCCAGTATGACATCATATGAACCCACATCATAATTATATCTGCAAAGACGCAATTTCCAAATAAGTTTACATTTACAGGTACCATGTATGTATTCGGGGGAATACGATTCAACCTACAGCACTTAATAATGATAAGGCACCCAAGTTTGGGAGCAATATAATTACCTTGCATCATATAGTAGAGAAATTAGAATAATGTCATTTCCATGCATTTGCACTCTCTCCTCTGTCCACTCCTGGCACGCCAGTCTCCTTTCATTCTCTTGCACAGAGCTTCCTAGTCTTAGGGCCTCAGCTCCTGCAGTCTGAAACATGCTTCCCAAGATCCTTGTTCTTCAGAGTTTGTTTGAATACTGCCTGCTCTGGGAGCTTCCCAGCATACCTCCTTCACACTCTAACTGAGTAGCCTATTGGTTTCCTTGGTAACACTCAGCATCTATATATATAAAAGCCTAAGTGACCGAGCGACCAAACTACTGGTCAACTGTTCACTATGATGTGCACTGACCACCAGACGGCACTCAGTGCAGGAGCTGCCCCCTGGTGGTCATTGCACTCCCACAGAGGGAGTGCCACTCACTGAGCTTACTGAGTGGCAGTGGCAGCAGGTGCAGTGGGGCGGGGATGAGGGGGAGTGGCGCAGTGCCCTGCCTGGGCTCGGGCTCCTCCCTGGTCACCTGCCACTTCCTGCACTACTACATCCCTCGGGGGATGTCAGTCTGCTGGTTTTGAGAGATCAGAGATCCCTAGAAATTGGGCCAAAACTAGCAGTCTGACATCCCCTGAGGAGTCCAGGATTGTGAGAGGGTATAAGCCAGGCTGAGGGACCCCACTAATGCACGAATCTGTGCACAGGGCCTTGAGTTTGCAATTATAATAGTTTCTTTGTTCAAGTGCCATTATCTTCCACCTCACCAGTGTGTAAACTGTATGTGGGCAGGAGTTTTAGCCTGCTTTTCTTATTCTTATAGAGACCAGCATAATACCTGGAATATAGAGAAATTCAATAAGAACATGTAGATTAAGTGAATGCATGAAGGAGGCATTTTCATGAGTCAGAGAAAGTAACTGGGAATGGCTCCTACCTGGTTAGTGTGTGCCCTTCTTTCACATTATACATCAGAATTTGTCTTAAGTATCTGGGCTTTGGAGTCAGACAGTAGGGCCTTTCACCATAGCTCTTGTGTGACCCTCAGCATGTAACAGCCTCTCTGAGCCTCTGTATAACATGGACGTATAGTTCTGACTTCATATGATTATCATATGATATCCATTTAACAAACATTTATTGAATATCTTGCCATGATAAAGTAGGGACAGGCATATAAAGTGCTGTCTACCAACGTTTGTGGCACGTTGAAGGCTTGGATAAAAATGGCATTTTGCTCAATTAAATATCTAATACCTGAAGACTGAGCGAATGAAGAGATCCACCAGGTATAATATAAAGATGAGACCAAACGTCCTCAGCATCCTTTCGTACTGAAGGTGCCCACTCTACGCACCCACTGAGACCAGAGACGTCTCCACCCCATCACTGGAGAAAAGAGGGCGACAAGAGACAGGAGGAAACAGAATGTGAGAGAACATTACCCAGGTGCAGCGCCATTTCTCACCATTCTGTTGGGAAGTAGAGGGGCTAGGAAGGCTGGCACTGTCAACTATGGAAGTACCAATCCTTAGGCGAAGGTGAGGGCTGGGAAGGTGGCAAAGGGAGACAGGAAAGCACAAGCTAAGAGTCAACATAGGTCTGAATCCACACCCTTCACACGATCCTCACGTCGACTGTTCAAGTCAAGCACTGATATCCCCGTTCTACAGATGTAGGAACCGATCCCGGGAGAGCAGTGAAATGTGCCCAGGACAAGGAGTGCTGAGTGGGGCGGGCGCTGGAACGAACCTCGGCCTGCATTCCTTCTGCTCCCGACATGCCGCACCCCTCCCACAGCCAGGGCTGCTGGGTGTGGAGTTTCTGAACCACAAACAGGCCAAGGCTATAAGTGGGTTGCTCAGTGTGTAAATGTCTACATGGGCATTTTTATGCTGTCGCTTTTTATAGGGCATGAAGTTATTGGAGTCTACTGGCACAGGGGGCTTTCTGGAATGGGCCTGGCCACTCAGAAGACTCCATACCACCCAAACCTTATTAGTGAAATATCCTTTCATCTTTGGGGCGAAAGGAGGGACATCTGGTGGTGAAGCGGGACCAGGGATTCTCTACCTCCGCACTCCCGGCATCGGGGGCTGGGTGGTTCTCTGTCCCGTGTACTGCGGGCTTAGTCTAGCAGAGTCCCTGCCCTCTGCCCACAGTCTCGCAGCACCTCCTCCCCCCGTTTATGACAATGAAAAATGTCTGCAGAGATTGCCACACGTCCCTTGGGAGGGGGCTGGGAAACATCGCCCGATTGTGAAACAGCAAACTAGACAAATATGGGTTCAAATTCTTAGTCTACAACTTTTGTGGCTTTGGGAAAGTTCCGCACTCCCCTTGCGACTCTGTTTTCTCAGGCAAAGAATAGAGATAGTAATTCCTATCTCACAAGGTAATTATCTATGGACCCTCAGTAGATGCACAAAAAGTGCTTATAAATATGAGTGCTTATTTTTGTACTTTGGGTTAGCTTTCATTATGCACACATTTGAGGATCTTGTTTCCTTTATCCCCAGAGAAGGCAAGGTATACCTTTAAAAACTGGAGCTGCCCATCCCAGGCAAATTGCTTTAATATTTATGAATAATATCTATCTCCTTTTAATCTTTCTAAAACACTTTATTGGGTATGCTTGACATCAAAAAGCTGTACATACTCAATGCATCCAACCTGATGAGTACGGAGATAAGCACACAGCCATGAAACCATTACCACAATCTATGCCACAATCTTAACCATCACCTCCTAATATTTCCATTTCATCTTTACAACAGCACTGCAAGGAAGGTGAAGCTATTGCCATTTCAAAAACAAGGAAGCAGATTTAGGCACGCTAAGTAATTCACTCAAGATCGCACGGCTAGAAAGTGGGGTTCTAACTCAGCAACCCAAGATGTTAGAGTATCTTATCTTCCTTCTGCACGATCCAGGGCCCCTTTCATTAAGAGTTCACAAGGAAAAATAAGCAATTGCCTTCAGTGGAGTGAATAAACTTGACATAGCGGGGAGAACAGAAGGTCATGGAGTAGAGAAGGCATATTTATCTCATCTGAAAGGTTCTAGAAAGCTTGCTACCAGAAAAGATACAAAGAGAATCATGACAAACAATTCGGAGGTCGCCACATCGGGAGAGGGAAACAGTGCAGAGAGTGCTGACATGGATACAACCTCCTGGCATTGAGAAAGAATATGATGGAAGTAATGCAAAATGGATCAAGTGCCCAGCCAGAATGACTCAGTGGTTGAACTTTGATCTATGAACCAGGAGGTCACAGTTTGATTCCCAGTCAGGGCACATTCCTCGGTTGTGGGCTTGATCATACCCAATATGGGGTGTGCAGGAGGCAGCTGATCGATGATTCTCTTTCATCATTGATCTCTCTCTCTCTCTCTCTCTCTCTCTCTCTCTCTCTCTCTCTCTCTGTGTGTGTGTGTGTGTGTGTGTGTGTGTCTCCCTCTTCCTTCCTCTTGAAATCAATAAAATATATATTAAACACACACACACAGACACACACACACACACACACACACACACACACCTAAATGGATCAAGTTTTCAGGGCAAGGAGAGAAGAAAAAAATGAGATAGGAGGGAGGTAGGAAGGGCTAGACAACCGAGATGTGCCTCATTGTGGTGTTTGGAGTACTCCTATTCAGGGGTTTCTTGAATGTTTCATCTGTCTACGTCATACTTCTCACATGGACCACCTCAAATCTCTGTCCAGTGGCTTAACAGGACATAAAGGACTCCATGTCCTTGTATAGCCTGTAGCTATGAAGTGACAACTCCACACTTTAGCTGTCATGATAAAGTTTATCTTGTGGGTTACCATGTCTTTTGGCCAAAAGAGTATATTTTCCCATTGATTTTCAGAGAGAGAGAGTGGAAGTGGGAAAAAGAGACAGAGAGAGAGAAAGAGAGAGAGAGAGAGAGAGAGAGAGAGAGAGAGAGAGAGAGAGAGAGAGATGAGAGAGACACATCGATTGGTTGTTTCCCGCATGCCAACCGGGGCTGGGGATCAAACCTACAGCCCTTTGGTGCGCTGGCCCAGACTCCAACCACGGAGCGTCATGCCACGGCGAGGCTGCTGTGCTTCATACCGGACCACACGCCACCGGGTTCTTCCCAGCAGCTGCCTGAGACCAGCACCCAGCTCAGCACACAAAGCAGAGGCAGGGCTCTGGCAGGCTGAGGGGGAAGGCTGAGGGGCACGCCAGTTTGGGGGGCCGGGCAACGCTAGGATGACTCCCGGCACCGATTTATGAGACCAGATCACTGTTGACCTTGGCAGGCCCTCAGAGGCCACTGCTTCCTGGGGAGGAGGGTCCCTCAGCAGTACCTTCAGCGCATTAGGGGCTTTTCATCATGAGCAGCAGGCAGGCAGGCTGCCCTTTCCCTCACATTTTAAAACTTTCAAACAAGGAATGTTAATTACATTTCAGACTTGAGAAATCTAAACTGTCCATCTGGCTGCTCTACAATGTATACATGTAGCAAATGGTCACCGGGCTGAAGGGAAGGCTTGTGGCGTTCTTTCTCGTATCTCCCGCACCTTGAACATAGTGGGTACTTGGCAAACGGCGGGGGACAGGAAATGACATTGTAATCCCCGTGGCAGCATAAAACATATCTTGTTCATCCTTAGTTTTCACGGCTCCAGTCACCACTGATAAAAATATGAGGGATCCAAAATATCTGTGGATTAATTATTCCCAAAGGATATTACGTCGCATGTGTGCTCCTTTTGAAAAGAGCAGGGCAAGTTGGAAAAGGATCGTTCCAGGGAAGGAGACAATAACACCTGGGAGTCAGAGAGGCCCATGGATAAACGCACGCAGACTCACATGTATGTGTGTGCGTGCACATGCGTGCGCACACACTGAAGTCACATATTATCCACGTGTAAAGTTTTTAAGTTATCACACAAATAGCAAATCATTTGTAATGCAAAATTACCTACCCTAGAAAAACTTCTTAAAGAAGGAAAGAAAGAGAAGGAGTGAGAGAAGTGATGTGCCAAAACCGGTTTGGCTCAGTGGATAGAGCGTCGGCCTGCGGACTGAAAGGTCCCAGGTTCGATTCTGGTCAAGGGCATGTACCTTGGTTGTGGGCACATCTCCAATAGGGGGTGTGCAGGAGGCAGCTGATTGATGTCTCTTTCTCATCGATGTTTCTAACTCCCTTCCTCTCTGTAAAAAAATCAATAAAATACACACACACACACACACACACACACACACACACACACACACACACAGTGGTACCTCGAGATATGAGTTTAATTCGTTCCGTAACCTGAGACGTAGGAAACTATGAGACGCTCGAGTCACGGTAAACTGGTGGGTCGTGTGTAGCCGGCCAATCCACGCAATTACTCGTATCTCAAATGCTGCTCGTATTTCAAAGCAAAAATCGCTCCCTCAACGGCTCGTATCTCAAAAACCTCGTATGTTAGGGCACTCGTATCTCGAGGTACCCCTGTATATAAAGAGAGAAGTGATATTCTGTATTGCAGACTGAGATGCCATCAAAGCAGCAAAGGGCTTGGAATGGA
>PVJN01040700.1:0-19129 GCA_004026805.1 Lasiurus borealis
ACCAGAAGCCAGTTGACCATTTATCTACCTTATTTACCTATCTCAGTTCTAGATGACACTTCAGGCTCTTTTGCCAAAAATTAGGTCCTCCTTCAAACAACTAAGAATTGTCATAATTTGGTATTTGAGAAAAAGCTTACGGGTTTAAGAAGTAATAATGGCAAGTAATGATGACTTTGCAGACCATGGATCATAATTATATATATAGAATTTGGCATGCCATATTTCAAACGTCCCTAAACTTGATCTTCCCTGGCAGTATCTTTTTTGTTGTTGTTAGTCCTCACATGATATTTTTCCTCCATTGATTTTTTTTTTTTAGGGACAGGGGAAGAGAGAGAGAAACATCAGTGTGAGACTTATCAGTTGGTTGCCCACACCCAGACAGGTGCTGGAGATGGGACCCTGCAACCCCTTGGTGCAAGGTTGGCACTTTAACCACTGAACCACACCAGCCAGGGTCCTTGGCAGTATTTTTGTGCATTTTTTCAGTGATTAGTATTTGGGTGCAAAAATGTGGTATGGCATATAGATTGCTGACAGAATAGTGATTTTTTTTTTTCCCCATACACAATCATTTTTTTTTGTTGCTCTTAGAATATTCAGGGGCATAAATTCTCATTCCCTTTGACAGTATACGGACCCCGATACAAAAGTTTCTTAAACTAAATATACTAGTCCTCTATGTTTTAAATTGTTTTTCAAGAGAGAAGACTTTTCTTCAGGTTCATCTGAGAAAGACTATATCAGCCTAGTTTTGTGGGCTTTTGTTAATTATGAGTCGGATTCCCTCTTGGTTATACCTCATGCTAAATTCTTTGAAAACTCTTAATTCAAATTTAGCTCTTTTATTTCACTTGGGAGTCCCCCCAACTCACTTCCCCCTTGGAGGTAAGTTCCTCTCTACCACTGCCTGAAGCTTTTTTTTTTTTAATATATATTGATTTCAGAGAGAAAGGGGGAGGGAGAGAGATAGAAACATGAATTATTTAACAAATGTCTAAAAAAAAAACCAGACTGTTATATTATTGGCTTAATTAAGATATTTATGGGATGGACCAATTAATAAGATGGTATATTTTATCAGTCTTCATCTTTTCCTAAGTTTGTTTTTCCTATTATATGTGTATTTGTGCGTACTAGTATTTAGTATTCATAAAAATGACTTATGCTTCTGTTTTAGAATGGTCACGGACCTGGGGCCAGAGAACAAGATGCGCTAGTGGACAGACTGCTGACCAAGGCCTTGAGCGCTGGATTCTGTTTTTCCTCTTCAAACTGACTTTGCAGCCACGGAGAGGTATACTTTCATTTCTTGGTCTTAAAAATAGAAGTAATAAAACCCTCCTTGAGTTGGAAGATTTGCTGGAACAACTGAGCTCAGCACAGTTGACCGTTCTTGGGTATAGGAGACGCAAGAGGGTGAGTGGTGGAGGGCATACAGGCTTTATGGTCAGAGAGTCTTCATTTTGAAACTCTGCGCTGCTATATACTAGCTGGATGACACTGGGCAGTTACTTAACCTTTCTGTGCTTACAACCCTCATTTGTGAGAGAAGAACATAAATTACAGAGCTTATTCTCAGAGTTGAGAATGTGGTAAAGCATTATGTACCATTTTGGGACTGTACATAGAAGAAAAAAACAAAACAGGAAATAGTGGCTGCTTTGCTGTAGAAAACTTGGGACTGTGTATATATATATATTTTTTTAAATATATTTTATTGATTTTTTACAGAGAAGAAGGGAGAGGGAGAGAGAGTTAGAAACATCGATGAGAGAGAGACATGGATCAGCCGCCTCCTGCACGTCCCCTACTGGGGATATGCCTGCAACCAAGGTACATGCCCTGACCGGAATTGAACCTGGCGACCCAAGCAGAGGCCCTGGTATCTGGGATTTATTTATCTTCTACAATTGAAACTTTATAACCTTAAGCAGAGGCCAAAGCAGGTCAGGGCTACAGAAGCTTGGCTTCCTCCATCACCGGGGGTAACTCAAGCCTCCTGCTCTCTCCAGCTCCATGGTTGCCACCATTTTTGTTGAGATTTATTTATCTTCTATAATTGAAACTTTGTAGTGTTGAGTGGAGGCCTGGGCCTGCCAGGGTGTGCAGAAAGCTTGGCTTCCTCCATTGCTGGGGAAACTCAAGCCTCCTGCTCGCTCCATAGCCACAGCCATCTTGGTTGGGTTAATTTGTATAGTTGCTCCTGATTGGCTGGGGGGTGTGGGTTTGTGAGTATAGCGATGTGGTGATTAATTTGCATATTATTCTCTTATTAGATAGCATGCATTCGGTTTTTTAGATCTTTTAGCAGAGAAACATATCAATGTATATCTTCAGAAAAACGTGGAGATTGTACTTTATTGCTCTTAAGTATTATAGTACACCTGTTAACTGGCACACAGTGGGTTTTTTGTCTGTATTTGTCAGAATTTTTTTTAATGCCATCACCAACTTTAAAGGTTATCCATGTATATAATGCATTACTAGGCTCTCGCAGTCACTAATATTAAAGCTTGGTATCTAATACCAAGGCTTTTAGGACTTTGAAGTTATTCATCTCTTTCTGGATAACCCAAGACATTTTCAGAATCCTTTAGTAATTTCCATGGAATAAGAACAGACAGTCCTTGGAAGGGCTGGTATTGGTTAGCACCTTTATTATTAGTGTAGTCCAATTGGACCTCTGAAATTTCAAAATTATTTCAGCCACTCCTATTTATTTGTTTAGATAAACTCTGGTATAACAAAATTCTGGCATAGCACAGTCAACATCACATATCATAAAGCAGGACCAAACTATTTTACATTCACAGAGGTATGGTATAGTGCAGAACTATTATATAATAATAGGATACTCTTAATTGTTTTTAATATTTCTTGTGTTTCTGTTTTATACTTTCTGCTATTGAACATTTCTGTTGTAAGTATATGTTGGAACTATAAAGTAATAGTGACTTGATTTCCTTTTGGGAATAAATTTTTAAAATAATTTTATGTAATTTGTACCTTCCCCCCAATTTATTGGTTAAGCTATTGCCTATATTTCCTTTTTTTATATATTTGTTTTCCTATTTCTAAGGAGCAGCCAAATTGGTAGATTGTTTCCATAATTTGAACTTTGTTCAAAGGCATTATATTGCCATTTATTATTAACCTTATTATGCCTTTGGTACACGTGTGCATTGTTGAATTTAAGCTATTAGCTTCTAATTTAAGATTGAATTATAGGGTACCAAATAAAAATGATTTGATTTCTACCAAGTAACCTTCATGAGTGGATACTGGGTTATAGAAACTAGAGCAGCGGCTACATGGTCATTGATATACATTGCAAACCAGGACTTCACTTGGTTATATGTCCATTTCTTTCTTTTTCTTTTTTCCCTTCTGTCATGCGTTGACCTTGTCCTCTATACAATCTAGAGAGATCTTTTTATACTAATGGTACATATAACAAAGGTTAAATCTTAGAACTTCCTTATTACATTATACATTTCATTATTGCTTATATGGGAATCATTTATTTATTTGTCTAAATAAATAAAGCAGTTCTTTGTATTAAAGAATGAATTAAACATTTTCATAGTAGAAGACGGTGTGTAAGTAGCTTGGGTTTTGTAGACCTGTATTTAGGATGAATAACTATTCTAGATCAATTACTTCCAAGCCATAGTCAGCAGAGATTCTATATCAGAATCTCTTGAGGACTTTTTAAAAGGTCTCATCCAGCCTGGCTGGCATGGCTCAGTGGTTGAGCGCCTACCTAGGAATGAGGAGGTCACGGTTCGATTCTCAGTCAGGGCACATGCCCGAGTTGTGGGCTCGATCCCCAGTAGGGGACATACAGGAGACAGCCAATCGATGATTTTCTCATCGTTGGTGTTTCATTCTCTCCTCCCTTCCTCTCTGAAATTATATATATAGTTTTTAAAATATATTTTATTGGTTTTTCACAGAGAGGAAGGGAGAGAGAGAGTTAGAAATATCGATGAGAGAGAAACAATCAGCTGCCTCCTACATACCCCCTACTGTGGATGTGCCGCAACCAAAGGTACGTGCCCCTGACTGGAATTAAACCCAAGACCCTTCAGTCCGCAGGCTGACGCTCTATCCACTGAGCCAAACTGGTTTCGGCTACATATATTTTTTAAAAAGGTCTCTTCCACACCAGAGCTACTGAATTGGGATCTATGTATTTTAAAGTTCGCCAGGTGATTCTGTTACCACCAGATTTGGGAAACACTACTTAGGTAGAATGTGCCCCAAAATCCATAGATGTGCCTGTTGGATGTTCTGTAAATTCTCTCTGTGTGTAATTTATTCCATTTTATATCATTCATTCAAGATGATGGATTTGCCACAGATTCCCACCCTTTTCTCCTATTTCCACTAATGAAAAACTGGAACTGCTCCAAAGACAGTATAACTCTGAGCTGCTTTCAGGGATATGGTCCTGGAGCAGGGCAAGGAGGGATTTGGTGGTCACTCTTGAGAGAGCAAAAAGAAGTGAGACATTAGGTTGCTGTGTGCCAGCAAAAGTGTCATCTAGGCTGTAAAAGTAGAGAGGGACAGCATGTGTGTGGGAGGCAGCCTGCAGTTGGTACTGTGGCATAGCATGTTGTCTCTCAGGTAAGTTTTGTCTTTTGTTTTAAATGTTCAGTAAAAGAAATAAACAGGCTACCCTTAATAAGGAGCTGAACATGACCTCTGAAACCAGGTTACAATAATAACTTTGAGATGGCTTAGTACATCACCATTGGGTTATGTTGAATATTTTTGCACAAAGTTTGTCTAATTCCTTACATATTTAAATTTCCCCATATGCTATTTCCCTGTTAGAATGCTCCTCTCTTAATGTAGTTTGCCTGGCAGGATCCTCTCACCCTTGAAGATCCTTTTTTTTTTTTTAATACTTTTGTCGGTGGGGATGGCCACTTGGGCGGCCATGGCCTCTAAAGCCACCCGGTAGGTTGCTGGCTGACTCCGAATGTGAAGATCCAGCTTTAATAATTCTTCCCCTTAAAGCCCTCCTTCACTCATTTAAGCCATTCTTTGTGCCAGGGTGTGGGAAGTCTGTTAACCCCTGTTACAGCAGTCATCACTGTGTAGCTGCCATTTGTTTTATCTGTCTCCCTGCCAGATGAGCTTCCTGAGAACCAAGCCCTTTGCAGTTAGGACCTCTACTACAGCACCAAGTAATTAAAAGGGAAATTCATATCTGTATAACTAGTATCAGTCACCTTTAGAATTACTACATTTTAATGTCTTAAGAAATTAGTGTATTCACAATTAGCTTTTATTTTTATGTGGCAGGGTTTTTATTTTATTTTTTAAATTGATTTCAGCCAAAACCGATTTGGCTCCGTGGATAGAGCGTCGGCCTGTGGTCTGAAAGGTCCCAGGTTCCATCCCGGTCAAGGGCATGTATTTTGGTTGCGGGCACATCCCCAGTGGGGGGCATGCAGGAGGTGGCTAATTGATGTCATTCTTTCATTGATGTTTCTAACTCTCTATTCCTCTTCTTTCCTCTCTGTAAAAAATCAATAAAATGTATTTTTTAAAAAATTGATTTCAGAGTGAAAAAGGGAGAGGAAGAGAGAAATAGAAACAACAATGATGAGAGAATCATTGATTGGCTGCCTCCTGCATGTTTCCCTGCTGGGGGTCAAGCCCAAAACCTGGGTCATGTGCCCTTGACCGGTATCAAACCTGGGACCCTTCAGTCTACAGGCCGATGTTCTATCCATTCAGCCAAACCGTCTAAGGCAGGATTTTTTTTTTTTAATCTAACCTATAATTGTGTTAGGACTTCTTTTTCTGTTTAAGAAATGACATAAACATAGCAAAAAAGGAAACAAGCTTATGTACTTAAGCTTCTACTTAGCGCACAGTGTTTGTTTTTCCATGTGTTCTTTCTGCTCTTGTCATGTGCAGGGACCATTTGTGAATGTTTCATATGACAGTGGCACCAATATTGAGTGTCTGCTGTTTACCTAATACTTTTGTATTCATTACTGCAGAAATAAAAGACATAGTTCCTGCCCTTACCATTAAGCTAAAAACCTATTTGGGGAAAAGACACAGACATAGAACTACAGTAAAAACAAAAAAAACAAACTTGAAGTCAGTGGTCAAGGTTGAGAAGTCTGATTTGATTTAGGGCAGCAATTTTCAACCTTTTTCATCTCATGGCACACACAAACTAATTACTAAAATTCTGCAGCACACCAAAGAAAAGTATTTTTTGCTTATCTGACAAAAAATAGGTATAATTTTGACTCATTCAAATGATGTGTTGACTTGTCATTTTTTTTTATTTGATGACCTAAAGGAAAAGTCAGGTATTACATGTTTTACAAATTCTTGTGGCACACCAGTGTGCTGCAGCACACAGGTTGAAAATCATTGGTTTAGGGGATGACTTGAGCTGAGAGGATGGGGGACAAGGGAGTCAGCTCTGGTGTGGAAGGTGCCCCAAAGGTGAGGGTGGGTGGGTAGAAAGTATGGGAACAGATTGTACAGAAGTCTGCGAGCAAAGCCGAGGAGTTTAGAGTTGATTTAGTAAGCCTCAGCCATGTGTTTTTTGTGCTTCATTTCAGGATTTAGTCTGGCAGCAATATACTGAACAGACTAAACTAGTAAGAGAGTCCGGCCTGAGAAGCTGTTCTGGTTTTTTTGGGGGGGTGAGGGATGAGGGGAGTGTTTTGTTTCTTTTGCTCTTAAGTTTTCTCTTTCCTGGATTTGGTCAGTCACCAGGTTCTGTTAACTGGTTGCAGCCTTCATCCTACAGAAATGCAGTAGTTTATCAAATAAGTCATTTTTGGGGGGTAAAATATATCCAGGGCTTGTGATTAGAATTCTAGGAAACTGAAACATTATATGTTTTTGTTTAGCTAACATGTATTCATTGCCTTCAAGGAGCAGGGGGATACAGAAAAGCACAATTGCTAGGCTCTGTGCACGCATTGTTTTATATAATCTTAATGACAACCTATGAGCGGATAACATTATTCCTGTTTTGTACACAAGGAAATGGAGGGACAGAAGGGTAGCATATCTCACTCTAGGTCACACTGCTAGTAAGTACAAGAACCAGAAATGGAATGTAGGTCTCTGGTTGGAGAGTCTAAGTTCTGGACTATTCAATTCTGTTTGTCCTGCCTTTTTTTAAAAGACAATTACTATTCTTTTTTTTGTTCTTGGTGCTTTTAATACGGAACAAGAACTTTCTTCATGTTATACATTAAAACACGATTTTTAATGTCTGCATAACATGCCATTTAGTGAATGTATCATTATTTACTAGATTTAACTATTCCCCTATGGTTTTACTTTTAGGTTGTTTATCATTATTCACTTTAATAATGTTTTAAATTTTCTGTGATAGTGACAGTACTAAGTTATATTAATTATTGTGGCTTTATAATACATTAACATTTGGTTATAGAAGATTGCCTTAATTTTTCATAAGTTTTATTGTTATCAATATATTGTTTATTTCAGGCAGATTTTGAAAAATTTTTATATAAAAAGTAGAAAGAATTAATGTCTTTACAATTTTAGGCCTTTCTGATCATGGATATAGATAATACTGTCCCTATTTAGTGAGGTCTTTTATGCCTCCTAGAAGAGTTTTGTAATCTTTAGATAACAAATGCACATTTTGAGTTGAGGTTATTTTTATTTTGATAGGTTTGTTAAGAATAGTATAACTTTATTTCTGTATTGTTTTTTTTTTGTACTTTCATTTTATTGAATATATAAGTGTACTCTATGCAATTTCATGTATAGTCCATCTCATTTGAAAAAGAATTTGAAGAAATATATAGAGAATACAAATAGTAAATGATATGAAGTCAAACCTGCAGAAAATATCAATTAGAATAGAATAATTGGTACATAGTGTGAGAGAAAAATAACTGATCAGTGTGTGGCAACTTAAAAAAAAGTAATATGATCCTATTACATAGGTTTCTCAGTGAAAGAAAAAAAATTCTTTAAAGAAAAGCTTTTCCAAGTATGTGATTCCAAATGAAATTTCTCCCACATATCCTTTAGTGTAAGCCAAGGGCTTAATGCCAAAATAAAACTTGATGAAAGCAGTTCTTCAGGGGATAAGATCCGATGACCCAAGTATACCCTGATGTTCTGGGCATAAAATCCTGGGATAAAGACTAGAATAGAATGCTGAATTCCATTGAGAGGTAGAATAAGGACAGAAAAGTCTCTCTTTTTTTAATCCTCAACCTATGGTATGTTTTTATTGATATTTAAAGGAAGAGGGAGGAAGAGAGAGAAAAACAGTAATGGGTTGCCCCACCCCGATTGGAATCGAATCTGTAACCTTTTGGTGACACTCCAACCAGTGGAGCCACCTGACCAGGGCAGAAAAGTCTCTTTTGGATTTACCTGTTAAGGCCATTCCTGGCTTCAGAGCAATTCCAAAGGGTGGAAGAGAAAGGGGTAAAAATAGCCAGTGTGGAGTTGAACATGGGAATATAGAGATAGCAGATGCTAAATTGTCAGGTGGAATTAAGGAGATTTTTAAGATGGGAAAGAGTTGAGCAACAGAGAGCTGGGAGAGAAGAAGCGGAGGCAAGAGAGAGGGGGGGCTGATCTAGAAGACTCCCCGAGGATGCTGGCTCCTGGTGGCCTATGAGCAAGTGCAGACCTCAGAGCCCTTTTGTGTCCTAGTCTAGGTCTCCGTATCTTCTCACTCCACAAGGGAGGTGCTCGTGTGCCAGTTTTTCTCTCTGCTAGCCCTTCACCCCCAGCTATCAGAATCGTCCTGCCTTAGCCTGAGGGAACTTCCCACCTTCCCTCTACCCAGATGTTGATTCGAATGATTTTTTTTTAATTGTTTCTAAGCTTTAACTTTTTCACCAAGATGACAGAAAATACAGGAAGGATCTGGTCTTCAGAGTTCATTTAACATGTGATATTGTGGCCCAGGGAACTAACCTGCTTTGCCAGGTTCTTTTGGTTAGTAATGGATTAGGGACTAGAGTCCAGGTTTCTTCTTAGGTGATAACCAAACATCCACATAGATGACCTGTAGGTAGTAAAACTGCGATTGCAGATGTGGATTTTAAAGATCTCCGTGTAGAGACAGCAAAAGTAAAAAGGTTAGCAAATGGAGTGGCTATAGAGAAAGAAACAGAGCCTTAATGTGCTCAGAGGGAGGAGCTCTCGGAGACAAGGGAGGCAGGAGCCAAGGGAGAAAAGAGGCCCTGATGAAGGAGGTAGTATATCAGTTTCATACTGTCAGATGCCAGAAAAACTGAGGTTGAGGATGAGGGAAAGGCCTTTTGGTTGGCTGGTGTGGTTTTTGGTGAGTTGTGCTTCTGAGCCAAGCAGAAGGACCACAGATTAGACTAAGGACCAATGGAATCCTTTATTTAAAAAATAGAGCATGATTTATCCACTGATCTATTTTTGTTTGTTTTGTTTTAAGAGGAGGAGGGAGGGAGGGAGAAAGAGAGAGAGAAATGGATCAGTTGCCTTCCACACAAGCCCCAAACAGATCAAAAGATCAAATCCACAGCCTGGGTATGTGCCCTGACGGGGAAAGAACCCCCCATCACCTTTTGGTATACAGGCTGATGACATCCGGCCAGGGCTGGAGTCTTTTTCAATAGGACAAGTTCTTAATATAGAGCAAAGCCATACCCGGGCTCAGTGGTTATAATGTCGGACTATGCACCAAAAGGTCCTTGGTTCAATTCCTGGTCAGTTGGTTGCCAGTTCCTTCCCAGCCCCTTGTCCAGGCACTTGCAGGAGGCAACCAGATTATGTGTCTCTTTCACATCAATGTTTCTTTCCCCTCTCTTTTTATTTTTAAATATACTTTATTGATTTTTTTTTTCACAGAGAGTTAAGGGTGAGGGATAGAAAGTTAGAAACATCAATGAGACATCGATCAGCCACGTTCTGCATGCCCCCTATTGGGGATGTGCCCGCAACCAATGTACATGACTCTGACCGAAATCAAACCTGGGACCTTTCAGTCCGCAGGCTGACGCTCTATCCACAGAGCCAAACTGGTTTCGGCTCTTTCCCCTCTCCCTCCCTGCGTCCCTTCTACCCTCTCTGAAAACCAATGGGAAAAAATATCCTCAGGTAAGGATTAAAAATTAAAAATAAATAAAATAGAGCAAAGCCATATATAGTAGTATGCACTTCATTTTTCAGATTTCAATAAATAAGCTAACATACTTTGATAATCAGAAAAAAAGTTGTGTCCCCAGAATAAATGTAAATCTCTCTTTAGTGGTGCTGATCCACAAAAAGGTTTTACAAAATCTAGAAAGCATGGCGGACTCAAGGAGAGTGGCAAAGAATATGAGAGACAAAATGTCCATTCCACCACCCCCGCCCCCACCCCTGTGGTGGTCAGAGCTGAATCCATAAAGAGAGAAGATGGGTTAGAACGACTGAGGGAGGCCGAAACCGGTTTGGCTTAGTGGATAGAACATGGGCCTGTGGAATGAAAGGTCCCGGGTTCAATTCCTTTCAAGGGCATGGTCCTTGGTTGCAGGCGAATCCCCAGTAGGGGGCGTGCAGGAGGCAGCTGATTGATGTCTCTCTCTCATCGATGTTTCTAACTGTCCCTCTCCCTTTCTCTCTGTAAAAAAAAAATCAATAATAATAATAATAATAATAAAACTACTGAGGGGGAGAGAGCGTGATGACATAGCTAAGGAGAGCACAATCAGTCCCCTAGGAGTGGGGAGAGACCTGGTCCAGCCTCTCTGGTTAATTACTGATTTCAGAGGAGAGACTCCCTTCTGAAGAAAGTTAGGTAAAGGAATCTGCTTAAGGGGATTTCTTTTTTTGTTGTTGTTAACATAAAATTTTATTTAATTTTGTTGGCTTATCCACATACTCTAAATTTTCCAATATGTACATGCATTTCTTTTGTAATTAAGGAAAAACTTTGAAACATATTAATCAGTTTTGAACCTTCAATAGTACAAAATTTCACATAGGTGTCATTAAGTTTATATATATATCAAAAAGTACTAAGTCTCTTTCTTCCCATGAGGGAAGTAACTTCAGAAAAACATATTCAGAAGTTATCAAAATAAATTACTCAGATGAAGAAGAATAGTTGATATTTTCTTAGGCAAAGGCTATCCAAATTAGAAAGAGTGCTCTAAAAATATATTATTTGGGTAAATTCTAATAAATAAAACAATTGTCTTCACCATTTTAAATGAGGAGCTAATTATTTCTATCAGAGATATTAATTTGAGTTAACTTACTTTGGTAGGTATTTCCCTAGGATCGTTCCCCTTCATGCTCCTCCTATGTAAATATTTTCCACTGCTCAGGAATACTTTGGAGATTTGCTTGAGGGGATTTCTAAGCAGTGTATGGGAGAGGCTGGTTGGTGGCTTGCTACTTACTATGTGCCTATTTTTTCTTTGTCAAAATATAAGCTATTGCTTTAAGACCCTGAGTAGATTGTTTATGGACCTAATACTCTGGGAGCTCAACTCCCTGGCAACACAGTTGGTTTCAATTTGTACCAACTATTTTTCTACCTGGTTTCTTAGGTTGGACTTGATTATTTACAGGCAATTTCTAACATTTTAAGTTCTCAAGATGGACAAGAAGGATTTTTCTGTATTTTTCAAAGTATTGTATACTACAAAACCCTACAGAGTTCAGAGATGAAATGCTTTTCTTCCACCAGTTTTATTACAGAGGATATCTAAATAGCCAGGATTATATAGTAATTTTTCTGGCAGGGCCAGCATTAGCATCTACAGCTTGTGAAATGTTGTTTTTTCCTTTGTTACTGTTCTCAAGAATATCACCAAGGTAGATGGGGTTTTAGTAAGTTCTCTGTTCCTTAAATCCAGCATTTGGAGTTACCATCTTTGCTGAAGTTCCAATTTTGAGACCTTTGTGGCCTGGAAAAATATTTTTTTAAATGTGTGAGAGTAATATAAAGTAGTACTTCTTGAACTTATATATATGAAACCACTTGGGGATCTATTAAGTTGCAAATTCTGATTCTGTGGGTCAAGGATGAGGCCTAAGTTTTGTGTTTCCAATGAGTTTCAAGGTTATGCCAGTGCTGCTGGTTCTTAGCCCGTACTCTGAGCAACAACGGTATAAAGTTGTGCTGTCCAGTCCAGTAGAGCCCCTGGCCACATGTGGCTGTTGAGAATCTGTAGTGACTAGTTCAAATTGAGGTGTACTGTAAGTGTAAAATATATACCAAATTCTGAAGGTTTATTATGAAAGAAAAAGAATATAAAATATCTCAATTTTTTAATTGGTTATATATTTTATTTTTTAATATATTTTTATTAATTTCAAATAGGAAGGCAGAGGGAGACACAGGAACATCAATGATTAGAGAATTATTGATTGGCTGCTCCTGCACACCCCCTACTGGTGATTGAGCCCGTAAGCAGGCATGTGCCCTTGACTGGAATTGAACCTAGGACCCTTTAGTCATAGGCTGAAGCTCTCTCCACTGAGCCAAGCTTGCTAGGGCTATTGGTTACATCTTGAAGTGATAAAATTTGGGACATACTGGATTAAATAATATTGCTAAAATTAATTTCACCTATTTTCTTTTTATTTTTTCAATATGACATTAGAAAATTATACCTATGTGACTCACACTTGTAGCCTCTATTATATTTCCAGTCTAGAGCATTCATTCCTATCCTAAGAATAATCCATCTGAACAGTATTGGTTGTATAAAAGAAATTATAGTTAGGATCATGCTTAAAGTAGTCTTTTGTGATCAGAAATATAAATGAGACTTTACAATAAAAATGCTAGCATATTGATGCTTGAACATATTTATAGGCAAATTATAAAGCATTCTACAAATGTCCCTTGATCTTCACTTTATGCAGAAACATTTTATAATATTTGTCCCCATTTTTAATGGAACAGCTAGTAAGAGGTCTTTTAATTGAGTATTATAGTGTTTTTCTCTTCGTTGTTGAGAACAAGGGACTAAGGAAAGTAGGTAAAGGCAGAACAAATCAGACTGACAACCAGCAACCCACAAGGTTTTCTGTCAGCCTGGGTTATGTTCCATGCAGATGGTAGGGTTTGCTGAATCTATCAAAAAAAAATGTAGGTTGCTTCAAGCCTGGCTTTTGCCCTCAAAGAGATTTCGCAAGTCAGCTGGGGAAATGGATCATTTTGAGAAAAATTTAAGCACAAAATAGTGTGGTTATTTTATCAGCAGACACATTCAGAGAAAAGTAATGGCTAAAGAGCAAAAAGTCATAAATCTGAATAGGTTATCTAGGGTTAGATAGTAAGAGGCCTTGAAAGCCATGCCTCTCTCCCTTTTGCCAATGAGGGGATACACTTAGTTGTAGAAATCAAGCACTGTTTTTGTGAACCAAGTCTTAACTCCCCCTGCCAGAAAGCATACGTAGTTTCTCAGTGCCATATGCATACAGTCTTCTTACTTTTTGTCAAGCAAGACTACCCAAAGCTATACGACCAATATAGCTTTCTCCTGTCTCTTCCTACCCTTTAAGCCAACTTTCTCATAACCAATTCCCTCATATATTTATTCTATATAAGGAGACAACCCCTACCCCTGTTTCAGGGTTCCATTCAAATTCCACATTTATGAAGCATCTTTTAAAAAATACACACACACACACACACACACACACACACACTTATTGATTTCAGAGAGGAAGTGAGAGAGAGATGGAAACATCAATGATGAGAGAATCATTAATCGGCTGCCTCCTGTTTCCCCTATTGGGGATCTAGCTTGCAACCCGAGCATGTGCCCTGGCTGGAAATTGAACTATGACCTCCTAGTTCATAGGTTGACACTCAACCACTGAGCCATACTGGCTGGGCTATGAAGCATCTTGATGTCATATCTGATTAGTCTCCAAACCTACCTACTTTTACCTAAAACCATTATACCTATTCTGTCGTTCATGTTAGACAGTAACTCCTACAATGCAAAACCAGGTCTTGCCCATCCCTCTATGGTCTTTGTACTCTTTTGCAGGTGGTTCTGGCGTAAGAAGAACCTTCCTTGACTATTATTAGCATGGATACAACATTAAGGTGCCAGGACAGAGAATTAAAGAAATGTGCCTCTGATAGAAGTAGCAAAAGCTTTTGTTTGGGCAAGAATGCAAAACACTTGAAATTTTTTAAATTTTAAATGAGCCTTGTATATACTTGGGGGTTTTAAGTCATTGCTTTCAGTTAGATGATTGTTCAGAACCATTTTACTCTTAGGTATCTGTATTCATGAAGCTTAAGAACCAGAAGCTATGAATTGGCTGATTTTCCTCCCGTTTTTTATTATATATTCAGTTTGCATTAATCAAGTACATATCAACATACGCACAGTGCTAAAAAGTAAAAACTACTTTTTCTACATGGTTCCTGTTCTCAGGGGATTCTTTTTTTTTTTTTTAATATATTTTATTGATTTTTTACAGAGAGGAAGGGAGAGGGATAGAGAGAGTTAGAAACATCGATGAGAGAGAGAGACATCGATCAGCTGCCTCCTGCACGCCCCTTACTGGGGATGTGCCCGCAACCAGGATACATGCCCTTGACCGGAATCAAACCCAGGACCTTTCAGTCCCCAGACCGACACTCTATCCACTGCGCCAAACCAGTAAGAGCTCTTCTGCAAAAGAAATTGCAGTTTCCTTAACATTCTCTGTCACCAATTTCCTATTAATTGGTAGTTAAATCTAGAAGCTATATTAGTTTCAGATTTTTTTGTTTTGTTAGACAAGACTGCTTCTTGAGTAATGTTTTGTCCTTCTGTCAGGAGACACACAGTGTGTGTTATGCTTTTGTAATATTAACAACCACTGATACCTAATTCACTCTTCAAGTATCGTTTTTATTTTAAAATGTATTATATATTTTTTCATGTAGATAAACTTTATTTTAAATAACAATCTGTGTTCTGTCTTAATAAAGGAAGGGGAAATGGAAGGTGAGGCGGTTGAAGCCATTGTGGAGGAGTCTGAAACTTTCATTAAAGGAAAGGAGAGAAAGACTTACCAGAGACGCCGGGAAGGGGGCCAGGAAGAGGATGCTTGCCACCTACCCCAGAACCAGACTGATGGGGGTGAGGTGGTCCAGGATGTTAATAGTAGTGTGCAGATGGTCATGATGGAACAGCTGGATCCTACGCTTCTTCAGATGAAGACTGAAGTAATGGAGGGTACAGTCGCTCCAGAAGCAGAGGCTGCTGTGGACGATACGCAGATCATAACCTTGCAGGTTGTAAATATGGAGGAACAGCCCATAAACATAGGAGAGCTCCAGCTTGTTGAAGTCCCTGTTCCCGTGACTGTACCTGTTGCTACCACTTCAGTAGATGAACTCCACGGGGCTTATGAGAATGAAGTGTCTAAAGAGGCCCTTGCAGAAAATGAACCCATGATATGTCACACTTTACCTTTGCCCGAAGGGTTTCAAGTGGTGAAAGTGGGGGCCAATGGAGAGGTGGAGACGCTAGAGCAAGGGGAGCTTCCGCCTCAGGAAGATCCTATTTGGCAAAAAGACCCAGACTATCAGCCACCAGCCAAAAAAACAAAGAAAACCAAAAAGAGCAAACTCCGTTACGCAGAAGAGGGCAAAGACGTGGATGTTTCTGTCTATGACTTTGAGGAAGAGCAACAGGAGGGTCTGCTGTCAGAGGTTAATGCAGAGAAAGTGGTTGGTAACATGAAGCCTCCAAAACCAACAAAAATTAAAAAGAAAGGTAAAGTGATTTTATCCATTCTAGTCTCATAAAACCAATTTGGAATGAAGTAGAAACAGTATATATGCAGGTTATTTTATATTAAAAAAAATTTTTAGAGACCGTGATGTGAGTGCTAGTTTTTCTAGCCAGTCTAAAATAAGTTTTTTAAGTCCTGAAGATAAAGAAGTAAATCTATTAGTGGCAAAAAATAATTAGTATGATATTTATAGAAATTTAAGATTGGGATTAATCTTAACGTTTTTTAACCCTACAAAAAGTAAGTGTCTTATTTTGCATATAGGTGTAAAGAAGACATTCCAGTGTGAGCTTTGCAGTTACACGTGTCCACGGCGTTCAAATTTGGATCGTCACATGAAAAGTCACACTGATGAGAGACCACACAAGTGCCATCTCTGTGGCAGGGCATTCAGGACAGTCACCCTTCTGAGGAATCACCTTAACACACACACAGGTGCTGGATAAGAATGTTGGGAACTACAGCATAGCTACAATTAAAACTTGGGCTTTATAAGGATGGTGATCCAGGAAAAGATTATCTGTGGTAGATAACCTGTCGTATTTTCTAAAGACATCATTCATTGTGTTGCTAAGGTTTTAATAACTACTAAAAGTGACCCCCAAAATTCCCAGAAACTTTGTGTTTGTTTTTCAGTATATTTTATTGGTTTTTTACAGAGAGGAAGGGAGAGAAATAGAGTTAGAAACATTAATCAGCTGCCTCCTGCACACCCCTTATTGGGGATGTGCCTGTAACCAAGGTATGTGCCCCCGACCAGAATCGAACCTGGGACCCTTCAGTCAGCAGGCTGACGCTCTATCGACTGAGCCAAACTGGTTTCAGCCCAGGCACTTTGTTGAAGAACATTCGAAATAGTAGTGAAATTCTACCTTTGTAAAAACCATGCTTTCTGGTTTTTACCTCAAGGAAGATAATTCATAATCTCAGCATAGAAAGTGTAAGGCATCATTCTAGCAGTTCAAACATTTATTCACTCACCTTCCATGCATACTTCATCTTTCTAACATTAGCTTCACCTTGGCTGTGGTCAAGTCTTGGGGGTCACTAAAGTGGAAGAACCATGTACTGGAGCTCTCTCTTAGGTTCTCTTCCGGGCTCTTTGCCTGTTAGTGTTGGCTTTGGCTCTAAGTGCTGACAGTGAAACTTCTTTCACCCAGTTCTTTATGCAGAATAGCTCTTCTCCACATTCTCCATATCACTGTATATGATGACTCTGATTTTTATTTGAAGTGCTGATTATCCAATGAGTGTGATTAAGTGGGGGTTGGCCTATATGCAATATGCTGTGTATTTGTTTTGTTTTTTTGCTGATGGGGAATTAGTCACTTTTTTAAAAGTATTTTTTTTTATTTTATTGATTTCAGGGAAGAAGTGAGAGGGAAAGAGAAATAGAAACATCAGTGATGAGAGAGAATCATTGATCAGCTGCCTCCTGTATACTCTCCACTGGGGATTGAGCTCACAACCCCGGCATGTGCCCTTGACCAGATTCAAACCTGGGACCCTTCTGTCTGTAGGCTCTATCCACTGAGCCAAACCAGCTAGGGCTGACTTAGTCACTTTTCACTATATTCCTAGGTTCTATTCAGACATTTGATATGTTTTATTGGGTAGTTTGAAGACATTATAAAAGCAGCATATCTATAATAAAATAAAAGTATAATATGCTAATTAGACTGGACAGCTGAACGATCTTCCAGACAACCTTCAACTTTCTAGACAAAGCCAGAGCTGTGAGGGCCGAGCCCCTTGCACGAATTTCGTGCATTGGGCCTCTAATGACTATATGAAAGTAGCTGGCCTCAGAAAGTCAGTTTATGCTGAGGAGTAACATCTTTCCATAGCATGACTTGGTGAGCATGGATCTTGAGCAGAGGGATGTATGTGGTCTTATGGTGCAACCCAATGAAAATCTGTCCCATAGCAGATTCTTCCTTAGAAATCATTTTCTCTGGCCTTGCCAAAGCATTAGGGGTGAGTTAATTAAAACCGGTTTGACTCAGTGGATAGAGCATCAGCCTACAGACTGAAAGGCCCCAGGTTCCATTCTGGTCAAGGGCACATACCTTGGTTGTGAGCACATCCCCAGTAGGAGGTGTGTAGGAGGCAGCTGATCGATGTTTCTCTCTCATCAATGTCTCTAACTCTATCCCTCTCCCTCTTTGTAAAAAGTCAATAAAATACATTTTTTTAAAATGTTTGACCAAATATAGCAGAGCTAAATTTTAAATTGATGATTTTGTATGGTGTGCAAATGATGTTGTAAATACCCAAATGGCCCTTGGCAACAAAAAGTTCCCCCACCCCTGCTCTAGACAGTACTAGGTAAGCGCTGGAGATTCTTGGTTTTCAGTTTGCCTTGTCAGAGTTGATGCTGCTTTCCTTTTCTTACTTACATCTCTATACCACCAGAATATACATTTTTCATAGACAAGAACTCTGTCCTTCACTTCTAAATCCTCTGGTATTAAAGGAGCAAATTGAGCAAATAAGCATTCCTTGTAATTTCTTAGTTAATGATCATATTCCAGTTGCACTTCTCTCCATGGTTCTCTCAATCTCTGGGAGAATCATTTCTGTAATGGCTGCCTCCATTCATTACATTGGAGCTCTTCTAATTCCATTCTCAGAGGTAGCCTTCCTTTGATTTTGGTGTTTAGGATTACCTTGCTGTCCCCTTTTACCTACAGCCCACAATTAAAGCTGATCCCTAGATTCTGAATAATAGTCTATAAAAACAGTACTCAGTTCTTCTATCAGCTTATATCACCTTATTGTCATTATTACCTGGGCATGGTGTTTCTTTCCAATGCAATATTCAAAATATAAAGTGGCTAGAAAAGGTTTGCTAAAGTAATATGGGACATATTAAAAACAGTAAGATTCTGTCAATGAATGGGGAAAAGAACAAGAAATGTATTGGCTGTGTATATTATTAGTTTATAGAAATGTTCAAATATTCTGGAATTGACATGCAGATCATAGAATGTTAGACATGGATTTTGGAAAGTGTTGAAAGTGATCTGTATAAAGGCAGTAGTTCTTGGTAAAGCCTTTGATAAATCTCTAGAATTCTTTATCAAGTGGGTAATTAAGAGAAACTAAACATTTAACACGTTTTCTAATAGGCTGGAGTTAGTGTTGTAAAGTCAGCCGGTCTTTCTTATAGCTTTTTGAGCTACTTTCTGGCTAGTGCAGAGTTAATGAAATGACCAGGGTCCATTCTCATGAATCATTAACTGTGCCCTTGATCTTGTCTTCCTGTTATATCCTCTTTTCTCTTAGGTACACGTCCTCACAAGTGCCCAGACTGTGACATGGCCTTTGTGACTAGTGGAGAATTGGTGCGGCATCG